>JAOXYJ010286115.1:0-16081 GCA_028566555.1 Lithophaga nigra | reverse complement strand
AAAACAGTTCATCAATCGAAGGACTTTCTCCTGGTGATCGTTTCGTATTGCAAATGTCACATGGTCTGCAAAATCAGCTTACTTCATAGTAAATGCCTGACCAGTGAAAACAAGTAACTATTCTATCTAACGTCATTTTCACCCACATATGTCCCCCTTGATACATGTACGATAGATTCATGGGCTTACGTCATTACTTTCCGCCAAAATCCGATGGTAGAACGATTTGTCGAACTTCTTTCCTCTGAACCTCTTCCCTCTCTACGATATGTACAACATACGATACGATACGCACGATACTCTTTTTTCACCATCAGTTGCTCCAGGACTTTATTATTGGATGGTACCAAATCAACTTTCGCAATCTCTATAATTTATTGGGTGACACATCATCTTTGTTGAGCTATCTTCAATGCGACGGTACTAAATTTGTCGAAATCGTCCTAGTGTTTTGTCAATGCAATGATTATTTTTTATCACCTAGTTTTGGGCATCACCACTGACGCTTGAGATTTAATTCCTTTGTAATCCAATCATCATCTGCTGTTGACTTTACATCAGTTGTGATTCTTACGACACATATTATTTTCATAAAATGACTCTTTTGAACGTCCCAGAATTACACTTGAACGTATTTCAGGATCTAACTATTACACGACTAGCACTAGCTATTTCTATTACAAACTCAGTTTGTTTGTAACTCAAGAATTTGTCTCTACATATAGACCACATGTTATTTTTCGCAAACTTCCTCAAAATTTCTTCCTTCAATTTTTTATAGAATAACCGTATATGTATCGTTATGTCTCCAAACTGCGTATACTGGAAGCTTGTCAGAAAATCATGTTTTTTTAATATTTCGTGAAAAAATTTCTGAGAAAAATGCAGAAGAAATTAATAAAAGTAAATAGGAAAACATCATAGTATGTAACCAATGGAAAAAGGTCAGGAATATATCATATGATAAATCGCAAATTATCTAATATAAAAACAGCGATGTTAACATTTCTACAAATAATAAAACAAAACTGACAAAAATAACTCTAAAAAATAACCCTGGTGTACAAAATGACAGAATTTCAACATTATAAACAAAACTATGTGACAATGCGGCCGATAGGAAAGTGGACACACAATGACTCAAATATGTGCATAGTTTCTTTCATGTATGTTTTTGACTACATATCAATGCCGGATGAAACTGCTTTTTGGAGTCACCGTATGACAGATTATTACGGACATATTATTGGTATACATGTATAACATAAAGGTGTACCATAATGAATCGGTAATAGAAGTTATTACCCGTTTGTGAGTTGTTATATGCTTTATATACTAGATAACACGACGGGTCCCACATGTGGAGTAGGACATCCTTGTCCTTCTGGATCACCTGATGGTTTTTATTGGAATTCCTACATGTATTATCCTTACTTTAACTTCTATTATTTTGTGTATTATATCTCCGCGTTTGTATATTTGTTTGAGTCTTATTTTGTCTTGTATGATTCTATTGATTTATGATTTGATAAACTCCTCCTTTTTCTTTTGATTGTTATGTTTTACTGATTAAAACAGTGTATGGTTTCAAATATATGTTCTGATTGCGGAAAATTTGGGAAATTTGTGTCAATCTTCGATTCGCATTTGGGGAGTATTTCTTTTTTACTTTCTCCCGTTTCTGCATATTAAAGGTTGTTGTATATCTGCTACAACTTTCGTGTGTTGCATATTTCAGAATAAGGGTGGTGACTTTTTGATAAGCACTGAAAAGCAAACGTTACAACCTTACAGAAAGTCGTGACAGACACAGAGGACTTTTTAAACTTTTTGTGTGTGAATTGTTTTGACAATACTCGAAGGAATAATGGATTTATTCAGGCTTTTACTGTCCAGCGGTGTGTCCTGATACCAGTCACTGCACAGGTTTGGTAGGATATGTTTATTCATTTTGTTAGCACCTTTACTGACCTGAGTATCCAGCCCTACTGTCAGCAGCATCAGAAAAAATACAGCTGACCAAACATTCTGTCCAGGAAGTTGAAGTAAAGCCTCTGGATATACCATAAAAGCTAGCGCTGGTCCTAAGAAAGAAATAGTCAGACAAAACATTTAAAATTGTTTTATTTTATGATTGCATATTAGGCTAAACAGTCTTAAAAATGAGAAGTAAAATACATATCTATGTAAATAATACATATATATGATACGGTAATGGCACAAGTTAAATTAAAATATGTTAGGAATATAGGTTAGGTATAGCCCTTAGAATTTATAAGCTAAATTTGGAAATTGTACGATCAAAATCTGAGAAATAACGAAAGATTTCTCATTATTGAAATCCTTAAACATACTTTAATCCACGATTTAATTCTGAACGACACGTTTTGTACACCTTCGTAATATATTTTACACCTTTATTATTTTTAACAACATAATATAAGAAATTTAAGGCTTATCTCTTCAGAATGGGTTCTTCATGTATAGGAAGAGTTTACATTGTTTACTTAACAACTTAGTTCTATATTTCAGGATTTGACTATTCCTAATCTGACTATTATGGATTTGGTATGTTTGATGCTAGCATACAGTCATTGTAACTTTCAACATTACCGAATTTATGTCTATGATGAATGGTCCAATGAGTTACGGTGCAAATGAGAATGGGGAATTGTTGCAAATGGTTTGAATGTGCAAATGGGGAATCTTTTGGTATCCACTAATGAAACAATCAAAACAACTGTTTTTGTAAATGTTGTTGTTGCCTTAAATTTATTTATTATAATTTCTTTCTTTCTTTCTTTCTTGTCGTTCATTTAAATGCATGTGAACAAACAAAATTGGGTTATAAAGTAAATGGGGAATGGGGAATTGTGTATAGGGAATAGTATATGATGCGCATACGGGCACAGGTGGAACGGGGAAATGGTATAATGGTGAATCGTGTAAATGGTAATGTTGTACGTTTGATTCACTGTAGCAGGAGATACTTCCCCTGCCGACGTACCTGGTATCACTCCTTTGCGGTTTGATTTACGGGTCGATGTATTTGATTTCTATTTGTTGCCAATCCCTGTTCTTTGCATAAATCGATAATTATGATTTAGGCTTGAAGTTGTATTGACACCTAAAGGTCTGAATATATAATGACAAAATTCTGTTTAACATTTGACAGAAATAAATATGTATCAAATATAAATACTTTTGTTTTATTTACAGATTTGTGTAAGTCAAAATCAGAAGATGAAAATTGATTGATCTAATATATGGATTTGATATAAACTTATGCATTGCTTCGTCCTCCTTCCTAAATGATTCGTATAGTGCTGAGAATAGTAAATAAGCCCTAGTTTTTCTTCTTTTTTGCACCAAACTTGTGTACAAAGTTGAATGCAAAGGTTTCCGCAGCTGTATTTGATTGTACCTTTTGGTGTTTTTCAACATTACATTTTCTTTCGAGCAACACCGATGAGACATAGTCTTTTTAAATTCGCATCAAATCAACATGACATTAGCATTGACATGTTGTATTACATATTAAACTTCAGGAAGAATAGTTCGAATTTCAAACTTAAATACAAAAAAAGAGTGATACAAATTTTGTTATAATGAACCCCTGTCTCCAATTATGATTTGCCTTGTATTTTTATGCAACATACAGGTATACCAAATGAAAATGATACTGTAAACATAAATAAATTAAACATGCATAATTATTTGTCTTAATCCGGATTTTGTCTGCGTTCCTTCATTGATGATTTTTATAGATTCAGCCTTCGGTTTTCTTACCTTTTCTTAAGTAAGATTCTGTCATGATTATCTAATGGGAAAGCATATGGTTATTGTTGATAAAGTGAGAAAACAATGCAGTTAGAATCATGCAAAAAATTACCTGATTTTACAACGGAATCTATTGGAAGGTCAAACGCCTTAGACATAAATCCCAAACCAGCAAAAATTACAAAGCCGGCGAGGAGACTTGTTCCTTCTCCAATCAAACATAGAAATATTGAATCTCTGTAATAGATCAGTACATATTTTACTGTACTCTGCAATGAATTTTTGTGCATATCATGTATAATTAACCTTGTTTTTCAGAGTAGCCAGGCATATTTTCAGTTCCCGGTTTTTGGTGTGTGCTGATGACTGAATGTTTATTGTTATGACATATTTTTAGGTCATGGACTGGGTCAATTTAAGTGTCATTTAAGTTACACTAAAGCTCAATTGAAGTTAAAAGACGGTTATTTTATGTGCACAGAAGCTTACTGGCATTAACTATCAATTAAACCTCATTAAAATTTAAATGTGCAAAGATACACTTTTAAATATTTAATTATAAATTCTATTTGGAGAACAGGTGTCTTTTGTACAAAATTTCAGGCCCCATTCCTTTAGCAAATACAGAAAAAAATTACTACATCTGGATGTTTTGTTAGAAAGGGAACCATTGTCGAGCTACATATTCAGAGACAGTAAATAAAAAGAATGACAGATTGGATACGTATATCACACCCAATTCACATACGCCATTCAAATAAAACAGAAATATGGGTCCTATACTAAATTTACAAATAACGGAACCTTTTGAGAGAAATAATGTGGTAGTGTTCTTATATATTCGCCTTACATTTGGTAAATAACACTAACTAAGCATTTAAGCTGTGGAATTGATCAACATTTTGCGTCAGTTTCCTATTACTGTTTACAAATATTGCGATTTCAAACATTTCACTCGACAACTTTGTATTATACTTATTAAGTCCCCTGATGAAGTGACATATATCAGTTTTACTGAGGTTCGATGTGGTATGTCATAAAATATCATAAGACTAAAATTGAATTATTTATAGTAACATAGTGCTCTCTATGTGTGTGTGTGTGTGTGTTTGTGTGCAGAATCGTTATTAACATAAACGTAATTAACGTATAATAAAACCCGACATAACGTCTCTTATACAAGGCTTACTTAGTTTGCTTAGCACTGTTAATCTAACGATATATATATATATATGCAAAAATGTATAAGATTCTTATGTATCTGCCCCTCTTATAAATAAAATTAAACGAAATGAGTGCCTTTGAAGCTACAGAACACCTTCCAGGGTATCATCAGCCCAGTTGCTAATATTTCGGTACTGGCATGAAATTGATTCATGTAATTTTAAATTTACCGTATTAAAATGTATAAAATTTTAGGAAAGTAAGGAGTATCTCCCTCGTGCATAGCTCTGTCCTTAGCTGTTTTTTTGGCTTTAACGTTTTTATCGTTTTGGCATATATTTCTGCTAGACACCTTTTCGATGTTTTGGTTTTCCGTATTTTTAGGGATCGAGCACAATTGATAAGACATTGTTTGTCGAAATGCGCATACTTTTTGTATCGTGCACTAATTTGGTATCATGTTATAAACCACACTTCCTTTTGTAATTAATATCAGGGCATTCTAAACTCTCTGTTAAAACAAAAAGATTGACCGATTTGATATACGATTTGATCTTTCAACCAAAATAGAATGTATTTAGATTTCCCATTTAGATATTTTATATAGTAGAAAAGTGTAGATCTAAGAAAAAAAAACATACAACAAAAACAAAAACAAAAAAGAAAAAATAAATAAATTGAAAAAGAAAAAACAAAAACAAAGATAAAAACCATCTCTATATTTGTCGCGTCAAAAGATTTCCTGTTTCTGTTGTATGCCTGAAATTAGTATGTAAAAGGAAATACAAATAGCATCAAAAAGTCGTGGGTATTTTCATTAACCATGTGTAATAGATTATAGATGCCTTATAATCATTGAACTGGAATTAAACGTAGTAATGAGACATAGCGTTTTCTAAAATTAATGTGTCTTCCTTTGAATATGTCAAATGTTCCCATTACTGAGTGTTATGATACAGTTGAAAAATATTCGAATAAATATGAAAATGTGAGAAAAAACATTAAAAGGTGCTTTTGCTAAGTGCACCGAAGTTTTCTCAAACATCTGAGCGGAGTCCATTCATTGATGAGAACTGACAGAAATCACGAAACTAAGCGTGCGTTGTTTAATTGAAGAATGGATTAAATTTTAAAATAGTTCATAATAAAAATATTAATTCACGATTATTTAAAATAAGGCTTGAATATACTTTGTTCAACTAGTTAACTGTTTGAGACTTACGAACGTGAATAATAATTATCTTTAAATTTATGTTAATTTAAATAATGTCTGTGCAAGTAAGTCTTGGTTTCGGTTGTGTTCTGTGGTTTGTATAATTAATCATTGGAAAGAACACTTATACTGCAACTTATAAGATCCCAGTAATCTAAAACTGTTCACCTACACAATGTGTACTAGGTTTGTACACATACATTTTCTAGCGATGTGATATATGAAATATTTATCTTGAAATTCGAATAATGAGTTGAAACGTTTCATACATATTGTTTTGGAAAATCAAATAATTCAGCACAAACGAGTTTTCATTAAGGGATGATTGCTCACTGCCATATGAATGTTTAATAGTCTGATCAGATAAATTCAGGAGGATTACAAAATACTATTAATCTGAACGATAGTTTAATCATACTATAGTGGCACTTAATTCTTATCTTCCTATACTGATTAGAGATTATAATGTCTTTCTTTTCGTAGTATGAGGTTTTCATCTCTTTTTCCAGATTAATTGTCAGACAAGAACGATTAAGCATTAATAAACAAATCAAGCTAACAATTGCTTGGCCTCTCAAGATCTTAGCATAAAGATAACTGACCGGATGTGATAGTATCTAAAGTTTGTATGTAACCGTGTTTTTTCTTTCTTTTTTCTTTTTATCGCTATAGGAAATACGGCTATTCAGCAATGTACTTCATAAATCCAGAAGGCTGAGACAAAGTGATAAGAACAGAATGATATGTTAAACCTTAATGAATACAACTGTTTTATCATATTCAAAATATGTTTAAGATTCCGATATTTCTAGTATATTATTCAAAGAAAGAAAGATATGTTACCGTAAAATAAATAGTAATCCTATTGTATATCACAAAGTTATTTGTCTCAGACAGCGGTGGTATTTGATATTCAAACTCTCTTTGAAAATATAAAGATATGACTAAAAACCTTAACTCTATTCCAATAAACGGTATTGAACTTATTCTTACCTTATACAGTTGTTGTGAAATTTGTTGAGACTTGATAGCGTATTGAGACATCCCCAGCATGGTGCCAAAGAATAAATAACTTGTAGAGCTGCTTGGAGCCATATCTTAAGTATAAACATTAATATTGCTTATAAATTTAGATCGATTGATGCTTTGATTCAATCAAATAAAATTTAGAGATAATTCATTGAAAGGGTACGTTTGTGGGAAGTTTTAATATGGGTAACATTATCTGCTTAAAAATTATCTCAAGCAAAAGCAGGGTAAACTTTGCGCAGATAATGCTACCATATTAAAATCTTAACAAATTAACTCCATTTTAAAAATTATTTTTATTCTAATAGGACAAATACGGATTGTTTTGTGATCGGAGCCAACTTGCCACCCCATTTCGATACAATCACATTGAAGTCACAGTCAAGTGACAGTCCAATCCCAGATAACCACGTACACATGTAGACGTCACAATCGAGCTCGTACAATTCGCGACAGTCACATTTCCCGCGTGCTTGTCATAATAAATTAGGAATTTATTATAATTCTGTTTACATAGCAAAAACATGACGTCATATTAGAATTTATACGTGTAGTTAACTCCATTTCCCATTTCTTCAACATAAAACCACAACTTCATATAATCGTTGTTTAGATAAAAGGATAAGATATTTCAATAATTAAGAGCATTCTAATTCTTAATTACTGAATTTTTTTTTCAGAATGATATAATTTATCATGCTAATTTTGAATTCAGCAGACACAGTATAGTATAATTCTGATGCTGATTTTGGACAAATCAAATAAACACCCACTTATACATATGTAATTTCTAAATATGTTGAATTAAAAGTTATAAACAATGTCAAACAAATACTACATATATTTGAACTGTATTGTACTGGTAATAATTTTTCAAATATTTGCAGTCACTGTTGACTGTTTGGATACATGTTTTTGAAAAAAAGGTTAAATGTTCATCATACTGAAGGTAAATGTTCTCCATCATTTGCTACAAAATATCTGATTTTCATCTTTTTTTAAATGATTTAGGCAATGCAAATTAAATGACTGTTTCTTAGGCCCAAACTGGATCTGTCCAAAAGGAACACCCCGAAAAAATTATTTTTAACTTTTGGATTCAAATCTGTAT
The DNA here is from genome assembly GCA_028566555.1 of Lithophaga nigra. Lineage (NCBI taxonomy): Eukaryota > Metazoa > Mollusca > Bivalvia > Mytilida > Mytilidae > Lithophaga > Lithophaga nigra. The sequence goes on along the minus strand of JAOXYJ010286115.1, from coordinate 7,784 downwards.
CAGAAAAATTTATCTCCTGATGGTGAAAAAATTAAAAATAAATAGAAGGTAACAGAAAAAGTTATCATTGGTCATTATCAAAACTACAATAGCTCACAAAAAAGTAATGAAACTATGATTTTAAGCATACAAAATCAGAATTCTTAAAAATTTAGGTGAAAGAAGTACAAAATCAATAAACTTAAACACTGGCCAACTACATTAAATTAAAATTAAAAAAGTAAGAAACGGATCATTTTATATGTATGGCCTTACATAGTACAACCTTTACAAAATATTTTGTTTCCCCATACTTTTCCTTATATTACAAACATAGTGTAATTGCAAAGTTTGCCTCCCCCAGCTTTAATGGAATAAAATGCAAACTTTGCAAACAATTACACAGAACTTAATGTCTCGATAATCTGCTTTCAGCAATCAATATATACATAACTGTTAATGGAAATAAAAGGAACTAGTCACACAAAAAATGCAAAAGTAATAAGAAGTTAATAGTAAATGTTAGAGCAACAGCATGTCAACAGTAAAGTTGGCACAACAAAATCAGGTCTATTACTATGTTAGCACATAAAATAGCAGATCAACAGTAATGAGTAGTGTTAGCTACACAATAGCGGGTAAATTGCAATGTTTTTTAAGCCGAAAACAAAAACATTTTATTGCTCTAAAGCTGTTAACAATTCTTTGCCAATTACAGCTATTATTGACAAAGTACCCTTTATGTTAGTATTTATATGACAGGGTATAAGTCATACAAATAAATTTAAATATTATGTTAGTAACATTGTACACATCATAGTAATAATTTTTCAATCAATATTAATCAATCATGTGTTAAAGGCATCATAAAGGAAAACTACAAACATGTACTTTTACGTTACCGGTATTGATTATTTACCTGGATACACAAATATGACCTTGTACTATAATTAGTGCGGAAGACACGTGTTTTATAGTGAATGTAAATCTACTTATTTTATTGGGATTATTTCAGAAAAAAACATGGCATTTTACTTCAAGGTATGTATCACGTTTATATAAGAATTTAAGGATAATACTTGTTTAACCCTTTAAAAGGGAAATGCTTAAGTCTAAAAAAAATAATCGTGGCATTTTAAAAGTGGTCCGAAACATTACTCTTTTACAGAGTATTATCTAATTCTTTTTTAAACCGCTTTATTATGTTACTATTATCAAAAATGTCTTGATAAAAGTATGATTTGAATTCACTCTTGAATATTTTGAGAACGTCTACTGATTTTTTACGCTGTTCCGATGCATAAAAAGCTTTATATATTGAAAAGCCTATTACAGAAAGAAGAAGATTCATATCTTGGTATTCATTATCGCAAATTTTATATCCTATCACAAAAAATTGAAGCTTAATTTCTCTTGAAAATCCGATATTTTGAAAGATGTTTTTTATGGCACACCAAAAAGTTTCAAGCATTTTGCAACGTAAAAAGAAATGATCATAAGTGTCGACGTAACCACAATGATACACAATTTAGTATCAAATGTCGTTATGTAAGACATGAAAATAATTAACGTACAAAGACATACTGGCATTCAGCGCAAAAAAGAATCCAACTTCAGATTTGGAAATTACATGACTTGTCAATATGACGTTAAATTGATCATTATGATGTCATCAAGCATATCCTAAACTGGAGGCTAAATAGCTGAAAAATTTACAGAAAAGATGTTTATAATGTAATATAAACCAAACTGTAATAACTATCATCCGTTGATGTATTAATGTCTTGAAAGTTTTCTTACTTTTTTGTTTTTGTTTTTGTTTGTTTGTTTGTTTTTTGTTTTGTTTACTATTTATTTTTTTTTGTCATATTATTATTTTTTTATTGAATGAATGATTGAATTTTGTTTTATCCACTTTCAGCATTTTTAAAGGAATATCGGGCACACAGTTTTTACTCAGGAAGAAGGAAGATGTCGGAGTACTAGATGAGCACCCACGGTAAGGAAACTAGAAATCCGTGTCAATTAAGTTTGTAGTCTAATACACGTCGCTCCGAGTAAGGTTTGAACTCATAACCACGATTGATTACCCAGACTACTCGGCCACAAGGTTCCAACATAGGCCGCCTCTTTAAAATTTAATATTGTCAATACTTAGTATGTTACATGTTCGCGATTTATAAATTTTAAGTGATTGTAAATGATAATAGAAGCAAGTTAACGACAGATAATAAGTGCTTAACTTCACTAACTGACTGTGAATACACAAAATTTACAAGATGACATACCAGAAAGTTTTGGATATTAGATTTTTATTTTCATTTTTACTTCTTTCTTTTATTTATATTTTCCCATACAAACAGTTACTATCTTTTAAGTGCCTTGATCACATTTTTGGTTTTTTCTTCAGAAAAGGCGTGCCTCCGTTAACTTTATGACCGTCATCACGAGTATGTGGAAAACTCTATGTCCCAGCTAAAAGATGATATCTTTTCGTCAGATGTCGAACAACTGAATCTTATTTTACAGAACTTAACCATTTCCATATTTTGCAGTCATAAAATCTTGTCAAATTTCATAAAAATTAATGTTTATCTTACACAATTTGTAGGTATCATTAGCTGGCTTTAGCTATTCTTTTTTGGACTTTTTGGCGCAGTTTTGTTTTCAGTTAAAAGAAGGTCAAGAGTTATCTCCCTTTATGTTCTACTTTATAAGGCTTTCTTTGTACCAACTGCCTGGTTCTTAGAAATACTCATACTTACACCAATAATCATGATAAAGTTTAAAAACTGACAAATTAAATTGTTTATGCTCCAAAATTGTCAACCTGTAAGCCCGATCAGATTTAAATTAAATAAGTTTTCGACAAAAAGTGAGACCGACGACATTGTAAAAAACGATGTTTTTTGAAAGTTTACCATTATTTGACGATACATATAATAAATATAAATCATGAAAGAAATATTATTATTCACTAAAATTTGCTATATATTTCCTTTGGTACCAAATATAGCTGTTTTCTTTTTTAAAATGTTTCGACAAAACACCAACGACACCGGAAAACTTAACTGAGAACGTCTCCTAATAGTATGATATATACACTTACACCAGCACCCTTTTCATAGTCAACTATGTCAAATGGTACATCTATTTCAAAATCATCATCCGCTTCACGTTTACCACGTATTTTACACTTATCTTCCTTCCAGTTTAACGGTTGACACAACGGCAAACTTTCCTTCCAACTACAGTCAGCCTCCCGGGATATACCGGAGGGATCACTTATCAGTGATTCGTTAAAACAGGAGCAATACATGACTGCAGTTTTGAGCTTTTCCTTCCTGCTCTTAGCGACATAAAGGCTGTCTATTCGTGGAACCCTACAAAAATAGACTTCATTTCAATGGTTTAAAAATAAATAGAAATTTACCAATCAATGATGTTTACTCTCAATGGAAATCAGGAAGGTTTACTCTTTCGACAATGTTTTCTAGTAGCTGAAACTTATTAAAAATTTCTCCGGGAAAAATGTATTGACAGACAGAGCTAATCCAGTACAAAAACGATATATAGCCATTAGATAGCCTTTTTATATTTTGAAAGAAGAAAGCGGTTAAAAACTATTGCATTTAATTGATCATATGAAACTTAGCGACACTTTTAGCAATAGTTCCGCTGTATTATTGCGACAAGTTTTACTGGTAGAGAAGGTAGCAATAAAAAAAGGTAAGAAAATCGAAGGAAAAATCGAGAAAACTCGTCAATCAAGGGATGCAGACAAAATCCGGATCAAGACTAACATAAACAGACAAGCATCAAAGACACAACTATAAAAACTTAAAACGAGGATGAGCAACACGGACCAATATATGGAAATACAAATCTCGACGAGACGTGGTCTCTCGTTAATCATGCAATTAGGTCCGCTTTGATTACGATCTTTTATGAACTTGCATATAAACAGCGGTTTGTCACAATCCATACGAAAAGCTCCATTTCTGGTTACAGTCTCATATTTGAACAGATACAGATAGAGATTTGTTGTAAATGATGAAATATATACTTTTGTTAATTCTGGAATAAGCTTCATTTTGACTTGTTTTAATGTTTGAACTTAATTGTATAGTGGTATATGGGAATCATAGCTTTGTTTGTTACAGTCTCATTCTTTAACCAGGATACAGAGAACTACTGTAAGCTTCAGTTTAAGTTATGGCCTCAAATTCGATTTTTGATATAGACAACAAGTCTGTTATAAATGACAAAATAAACCTCATTTTTTCACACTTTTTTACTTTAATATTTGAACTTGAATATACACAGCAGCTTGTGATTAATGGCTACATGTTTTGGTTGCGGTGTCATATTTGGATTTGGAAACAGGCAGTGGTATGTTTTAAATGATTAAGTAAGCACCTTCTTCGCTTTGATCTCATATTTGGACATATATACAGACAGGTGTCTGTGGAAATGTTGAAATGAGTTCTATTTTTGATTATGTGATTATATTTGGACTTGGATAAAATAGCCAGCGGTGAAATGAGCTCTATTTCAGGTTAGCGCCTCATATGTGAACTTGCAGTAAAAGAACCAATTTTGATTACAGTCCCATCTATGAAATTGGACGTAGACAGCAGTGTATCATAAATGATGAAATAGGGTTCAATCGTTGTAAAGATTTACTATTTGAACTTGGAAACCGTTAGCAGTCTTTTGCAAATCAAGATGTAACCTCCTTTTTTTAATTTATTAATTTATTTTGGTTTCTGACACATGTATGAATTTTTTTAAATCATTATTTATATTTATTTTGTAATGATCTTGAAGACAGGTATTGTTTATTCTTCTGTGCCTATTAAATCTTCACTTGCATACCTTGTACGATTTAAACTTTTTTCTTGAAAATTAAGTGCGAGTTCACAAGGGAGCTGTGACAAGCCGCTGGTTTGTATAGAATTCATTATATGTTTTATATGTCAATAATCTATTCAAAACTAAAGTACTGACTAGATATGTCACCAATTTTTAATATTTTCTGTAAATATAAACAGTAAAACCGCTTCTAATTCAATCAGAAAGGAACAGTTTTAAACATTCAGGACTGTGTGTGAAAAAATTGATTTCTAGTAAATGGACTATGTAAAGCTAATTCAAAGTATTGTATAGATAATCGTGCATCGTACGTATAAGCTTTCCCACTTCCAATTATATAGCGTTAACCTACCCCCAGCTTCTGACAAAGTCAGCCTGATTTACAATATCTCCGTCTCTATCCATGAAGTCATTGCCTTTGTTACCATTGTATGTTCCACATAAACCATCAGTTTGTTCCCATTCACTTGGAGAAAGATAAATAACAATATTTAGCCATGTGGCTTTAACGTAAACTTTGATCCTTGTTCCGGTCGGTAAAACAATCTGAAAATAAATCATTCGTGTCAAATGCATATATTTTGCTGATAATAATGTCAGATTTTGACCATAGTTCCTGACCTTAAACGCCTAGTGAGCAGATTATGGTCAGCCTTTTTCTGTTGAAATGCTGACACATTTAGAAGATCCCAGATTTTTCTTATAATGTATATATATCTGTCCTAATATATGTAACCCAGAAACAGATAGAGAACAGGGACATATATTCGATATTCGAACGATTTTCCAAATAGATATATCAAAACTGCAGTCATTATTTTTTGCTGTAAATGAACTGGACATTTATTTGTTTCTTAGAAGGAAATAATAAAAAAGAAAACAAAAATACGAAAATAAAGACAGTAGTGGAAATCTGATATATACTTATACTCACCAACATAGACCCCCCAAAATATGAATTATTGCATCATGCGTTATTTTTGTACGTTAAGGCTAATATAACTATATCATGTCAAAGAAAACTATATCATGTCAAAGAAAGAGGTATCATAAAAAATATGGGTAAGAGTAGACTTTTACTCTTTGACCATTTTGGTATGTCACGGAGATGTCGTTTATTCTTTGAAATACTGATAGACTCAAAGTATTACACTATTACAGGGCGTTTTATATATTGTTAATTGACGATATTTGGTGTTTTTGATACAAATATTTTGTTCTTAAATAATGGAATGAGATAATAGGGTAACTAATTGCAAGATTTCATCATAAAACACTAGCGACATATGAAAAAGGTACTTAATAGGAAATTTGATTTACCTAGTAATTGCACCTATCTCGTACACATGTATGCGGTGCAAATGGGTTATCAATATAAAGTGCAACTGTACCTATCTAGAACTAATGTAATGTACACAATTCGGGAATGAAGTTCAATTGTATCCATCTTGCACACATGTATGCAATGCAGATAGGGTATGAATATAGTGTAATTGTACCAATCCGGTACACACATGTGTGTGCAATGCAGATGGTGTATAAACATAAATCAGTGGTACCTGTCTAGCACACTTGTATGTAATGCCGTTGAATATCAAAATAAGGTCTAATTGTACCCATCTGACACACATGTATGGTATACAGATGAGGTATAAACATGAAGTGTAAATTGACCCATCTGGCACAGATATATGGTACACAGATAAGATATAAACACAAAGTGTAATTGTACCCATCTGGCACAGATATATGGTACACAGATAAGGTATAAACATAAAGTGTAATTGTACCCATCTGGCATAGATATATGGTACACAGATACGATATAAAAACAAAGTGTAGTAGTACCCATCTGGCACAAATGTATGGGTTGCAGATGAGCCAGATAGAAATAAAGTGTAACTGTACCCATCTTTCACACATGTAAGCAATGTAGATTGGCTATCAAACATAAAGCGTAATTGTACCCCTCTGCCACAAATGTATAAAAAAAAGAACTGATTTTGACAAAGACAATCGAGTTCTTCACATCTAGCATATAAAGTATTTTCTATTTTTTATTACCTGAACTTGAATATTTAGGCATTTTTGTCAAGTGTCACATAGAAATTTATTCCACATTAATGTGACTGACACTTTTTCTTTTATCATTTCATCACAAGGGTAGCTGGAGTATAGAAGTATGGCTACCTGGACTTGTCCCGTCAGGCAGTAAGACCCCTGCTGAGGGGGTGTCCGTTTGGCTCTGCGGGATGTATAAATACGCAGTCACGTCCAGTCTGGCTGGGGACGTAAAATCCAAGGCACGTGTTGGGAGAATGCCACGCTCTTTGCACTTTAAAGAACATTTTGGCAGCAACTCTTCGGAGGGGTCCGTAGGTGACCTGTTGTTAGGCTAAATTTCTGTCCCTGCCTAAAACTCCCTCATTTTCCAGTGGCAATCAAAATTACCCGCCCTTCTCCCGGTTGGCCCACTTTTCAGATTCTACCCACTGATGTATTGTTAATTTGTTCTCGTCCTGAATATGTATATAAATTTGCCACTGGGCGTTAAACAAAAAGCAATCAATCAATCTTTTATTCATGTATGGGTGTGGTTAATGGCTTAATTTCAAGATTAAAATGGATAGTTTACAGTATTATACTCATAAATGAGTCTCGTTATTATTGAGGGATCTATGGCTTGACAGAAATATTCAAAATCTAGTCTACAGTGTGAAGCAGTGAAAATAAAACCAGTGACTGAGATTTCATCTGAAACATGCTAGTCCAATGACAAAATCACATTAGTGTATGGGATGGTTTGATATGCTCTTCCGGCCACGTCATCACTGGTGACCTCGGCATTGTTAGCAATCCTCAACTACGCGAGTTGTTAGCCAAAGGCCCAAAGTACAGAATCCCACAACCAATCAACTGGAGGAAGAATT
>JAOXYJ010285012.1:0-16090 GCA_028566555.1 Lithophaga nigra | reverse complement strand
AAAATAAGAAAAAAATTTGCTATGAAATAAATATACACAATAAAAAATGGGAAGACCAAGCAGATATTTTGCACCCGAAGCAATTATTTAAATAATTTAGATAAAAACATCTCATAACAAAAAGCATGAAAGATTTTTCTTTTTACGAAAAACACGGTGTACGAATCTACTTTGTTAACCATTCTAAATTAGAGGGCGAGCCATTGATTAGTTCTGACCATGATGAAATCATGAATATAGTTTCATCCAGACTTACCCATTCATTGAATTCCGGTATTACAGATGATCAGGATGGTGCTGTAGTATCCTTGCGTTTCATATATGAAAAAGAATCTAAGAGACATAAAAACACAATTAGTAAAGTTATGACCGGTTTTGAAATAAGGAATTTTGATGATTTCAGACGCATGTACGCGTTATATATCGACCAACATTTGGTTTCAAGTCCAGATTATACACATACTATTTTGGCGACGCAGGTACGAAAACTCAAATTCCCTTCCGGTGGATGTCAGGAAGGCAAACATAACAGAGAAAATAGTACCAAGTGTCAAGCGAATAAACCCACGTGCAACACACAACAATTGTTTGAACTGCTGTCCTGTTTCAAACGTACGATTACCTTCTGCGATGAAATTCAAAGACAAAACAACCTTCCACATGAATCTCCCATCCCACCTCAAATTGCATGACTGATTATGCAAAGGTTTAGCCTTAATGTTAGGACTATTTTGGTGGGAAACAAGACAGATGTATCCAGCTGAAAGGAATAGGAAACCGGGATGACACCAGGTGCTCTAGAAGGGTAAATATGTCCGGCATTGTATCAAAGTCACAGAAAAAACTTGATACGAAGAGTAAACGAAAAGAAATGGGCGGGAAGAAAGTTTATCCGGGATAACACGTCTGTGCCATGGGATGACGAGTATGACTACGATTCACTTTATACAATTTACTGATCTTAATTCATATAATATTGTAGTTCTTGCTACGAAGTCAGAATTGACTGGCTTTGCTTCGAAGTCAGAACTGAGTAATCTAGCTACAAAGACAGAATTAACTGAAGCCACAAAGGATTTTACCATGAAGTCGGAGTCAACCAACCTTGCTACAAGGACAGAATTTACCAACCTTGCTACAAAGTCGGAATTGACTGAAGTTACAAAGGATTTTACTACGAAGAAAGAACTGAATGAAGCTGCAAAGAATTTAACCAACCTAGCTACAAAGTCGAAATCGACTGATCTTGCTACAAAGTAACTGCTATTGGAGCAAATAAATAAACAAAGGAAAGACATAGCTAATATTTACACTAAACCCATCTATCTTGTACAACTCGAAAACAAACTAACTATACAGATACAAACGGCAATTGCCAGCGCCCGTGCAGCAGTAACCTCTGATAAACTAGATACAAAACTAGGATATTATGTTAAACTAGGAGACGCAGTAGTAGTGATAGAGTGCACGTTCTGGCAGTGGAGTAATGGAGTAATGGACAATAGTGAAGGTTGGAGTGAAATCCGATACTCGTCCATATGTACATATCCAAGGGTAGAGTGATATCTTACACTCCATGCATGGTTGGAGTGAAACTCCATTCATGGAGTGACAATAGGTGGACGGGAATAAAACACCCGTTCAAGGATGGAGTGAAACTCTAAACTCCAATCGATTGGGAAACAATGGGTGGTCAGCAAATTTGATACGTTTTTCATACGATTACTACTGTTTGGCATTTAAAGGTACGTGATAGGTGAAAGCGGATAGCGTAAACTAATATACTAGCGTTATTTTATCATTGTTGTGTTTAACTGAGCATGAAACAAAGAGAAATATTCAAATGCACAGAGGTTTATTAAAAGTGAAAAATGTAGACGCCATAGGTCATCAAGTGAACTGTCTTTATATTAAAGCAAACAGTTTATTTGAAAGTGTTGGTATGATTTCACCAGTATTTATCGCAGCTTTCAACACTGAACGTCAAATCAATTCCATTACCCTATTTTAGAAAGCGGTGATTGAACAACTTACCATCACTTCAGAAAAATATTTGCTTTATTTACGAATACAGCTGAGTTTTGTTTTATCTGAGATCCTTTTTTCTTAAAACGAAATGGATATCGACACTGACACTGTTTTCCGAAACTTCTTTGCATTTAACCCCACACATCCGACTAAAATGTACTACATCGACCGTGAACAAACATTTGAACACTGGCCACAACAGATCGTGCAAAAACCAAAAGAACTCATTCAAAATGGTTTTTTCTCCACTGGAATAGGCGATCGTGTCACTTGTTTTTATTGCAACGTAACATTGAAACAATGGGAAAAATCTGATTGTATTGAAATCGAGCATTTGAAATGGGAACCAAATTGTTTATTTGCGAAAATGGTGTCTAGCAGAGTACCACATTTTAACGCTTTCTCATGCTGCTAAACAATTAGGTCAAACTGGTAACCACGTGACTAACAGCCATAAAATAAGATATGGTGCAAACAGTACTTCAGTTGTTACAAACCCAAGACTTGAACATGAACGCACTAGATGTTGAGGATAAGAAGCAGGTTCGTTTGATGGTTGATATATACATTTTCATATTCGCACGAAAAGTGCGTGAAGACATTGGGAATATAGCAAGGAATAACTGTTATGGATGTCAAATTGATCATAAGAGCCAGAAAAATCACACCTGTTTAATGTGGACTGAAATTGAACATTTGAATATGTACTTTACTGAAGCACTTAATAAGATTGATCGTAAAGAAATTTTACGATTATGGAAAGCTGAAAGTGAACTTATAGACGTTAAAGAAGGTATTAAAAGCAAATTTGTTCAATGTTTGCTGAACAAGGAGTGGTGTGAGAGAAATTTACCGACATCTAACAAGTGGTGTACCATGGTTGAAAAAATAATAAATTTAGACAATCGTTTCACCAACCAGTGAGAAATGAAACAGATACCTCTATGTGTGTGTGTGAACAGTTTATTGGTATTAGATGAACTCCTGTTTTTGTACGTGCGCATGCATTCATAGTAGTTGTTTTTGGACATTTTTTTAACTGAGAATTGTATAAGTATACATCACTTCATAGTAAGTTTATGTTGTTGTATACAAAACATGCAAGTTGTAATCATATTTTATTTTACATTAAACATATCTCAATGAACAGATTTTATTTTGTAATGCCCGAAAGCAAAACTAGTAATGTCTCTCCAGTACCGTTTGTCATCAAAATTGCACAGTCCCTTTTTTCTCACACTGTTAACGAAAAGTTCGTGTGATTCACTTCTGATCAAATTCATATCATGTATGGTAGATTGGTTTTGAAACAAACATTGTCTAAAATTTTCATGTCTTAATTGTTTTTCACGTGCACATTTTGATATCCCTTTTGCTACCGTCTTTTCTTTCACCAATGTTTGCTTGCTTTTTTCATCTTCCACGTTATACAACAAACTATACATCTTCGGTCTAATTCCAATAAACTCCTTAATAGGTTTACCTGAAATACAAAAAGTAGAATAAAAGTAGTAAAAAATACAAGAAAAAAATTACAATGCACAATAAATACAAAAAAAAAGGTTAAATTGAACAGAACCCACTTCAAACATCTTTTGGTGTGATCAGGCAAACGAGCATTTACTTTTGTTCGTATTACCATTGTGCAAAACAAACTCGAATTTTATTGAGGAAACGCACAACCAAAGGGAGTTGTGAATACTTACAACAGTTTGAAGAACTGGACCTGATGTAGAATAAGAAAATCAGTTTCATATCATTTATATTATTGTATTTTGCTTTATTCATTTACTTCTTTTAGATATTAACGAAAACAAATCAGTTAACTAATACATTGTACAGATATTTACCTCCTAATTCATCCTTCATCTTCCCAGGAACTTTTTTAAATTTGTTGGAAAAGAGTTCATGCGTCCTCTCATAGTTGGAAGTGTCAAAATAGTCTTCCATTGATTTCATATCTTTGTAAATATCATCTGTGGTAATCTCATAACATAGACTATCCGTATCAGTAAACAGCAATTGAATGTTACTTCCATATTTAGCTTTCATGACGTTATGATGAAACGTTGTCATTAAGTTTTTAGATATATCTAATATTTGTGCTCCCAAGTATGCAGGTCGATTTAGTGTTAATTTCACTTTCTTCAATTCAACTCCCACCAAATCTTCATTGAAAATTTTAAACCTTTCGAAAGACGGTTTTGCAACACATTTCTTCAACTTTTTTGCATCATTTATAAGTCGAACATCTACTCTTTGTCTCAAATTTTCCATGGTTTTACCATACACACTGAAGAAAAAAAATATAACATGATTAATCATCTTCATACAATTTTATTATGTTTTTATGCATGTATGAATAATGAAGAACAACAGTATGAAAAGATAACACGCGTGATAAACAGAAATTCATATTTACCTGTTACACATGAGCTTGTAGAAATCTTTCTCAAAGTCATTCTGGGCCATCGATCTCTTCTTTGCATTGAAATCTATGTATGCTTTCAACCATGGTTCCTGTTGAAATTCCAATATTTTATGTATTTTTGTAACTTTCAACCCCAACTGTAAGTACAACTTGAGAGTTTCGTAGTGTAATATGTAATTTGTTTTATTTTCTAACGTTGGTACGAGTTTTGCGATTTGTGGTCTCTTTGGTGCGCTACCCTTAACACGTTGATTTGATTTGACGTGAATGTCATTCCATATAGTACGACTGTATGGTGATAATTCTTCATCTTTCACGATTTTATGAGCTGGTATCAATGGATAATCGTTATGACTCTCATGTAAATGTGTTGGATACTCCAAGTCCACCTCTAATGTATATCCTTTCTTGCTTTCTTTCGATACTTTCTGAATATCGAAATGTTTTACTTCGTTTTCATCTAAAAAGCGCATTAATCCCGTTGGCAAAGGTTGGCTCATAGCATATCCGTATAAGTTATTAGCATCGAAATACATGATGTAATTCCTTGGTTTGGAATCATCATAATCATCCGGTAAGTATGGGTTATTCGCACGTGCATATTTTTTAGTAATCATGCTAATACCACCTCTCGTACCAAGTTCAAACATGTTGTACATAAGCGGATCTGTTATAAGATCTAAGCAAACCCCTGTCATTTTCAATGCAGCATCGTAACTCAGTCCGGGGCTAGTAAAGTAGTGCAAACAATCAAGGGAGTAGTTTGTCATACACATGTCTCTAAACCGTTCCATTACATCAGCAAGTAGCACCACATCAGTCATGACATAGTTATCATGAAGATCACCCAGAGTTTTCATGTTCAAAGTCTTCCAAACCCTTTGTACGTGATTGTAGTCCTCCTCAGTAATGTGTGCTTCTTTCAAAGTATTATAAAATGCATCTTTCGGAGGTAAAATCGATTCTTTGAACTTATCATGTGTATCAATATAATCGTAACAATACACATTCTTCCGTAGTAGAAGCTTAGCAACATCATCAGATGGGAATACACGTTGAAGTTGGTGAAAATGTGTCAGCCCATCTTGCGCTAAATTGTCAATCAGTGTTTCTAAACTACTAGACATGAATTGATAAGAATCTAAAAATCGTAAATTTCCAACTGAAAATGATATGTATTTCTCCATGTTGTTGGGGATGCACGTTATTTTCTTATCTTTGTATTTACCAATAGCAGCAATGATCAGATGCGAATCAAATCCACGACAGTTATGCATTACAACTGGTATGAATTTAGGATTTTGCAAATTCAAATTACATCTCTGACAGCTAGCACCTCTAAAGTTTGTATACTGTGGTGAACCCACATCACCTGTAACACCAACGTGAGAATGATCTCTCACTTTGATTAACTTCTCACTGAAATGTCTCCCACAAATGTAACAGTGTGTAGCCTTTTGAAATTTTTGCTCTGCTTCTGGTGACATAATCAATGGTTCAGTCTGATCAAGTATCTCCTGAATGTGTCTTTCCTCATTCATCAAGTCTTCCATAAATCGATCTGCAGCATTTTCTCCGCGATACACAACCGGTTGTTTTGTGTACTTATCATTGGAGCATACCACCTGATACGAATATCCACAAGCTTCAAATTTTACAACATGTGTACTTGAGGATTTATCAGGATTCGGTGAACATGTATCTACTTTTCTATTTAAAGTTTCGAAGTCTGCATATATAACGAAAGGAACACGAATTTGTTTATGAAAATTGGTAAATTCTAGAATATCATTCTTCCCTTTTTCTGGAAATTCTAATTTCTGAAAGTCAAACTGGTCACAGTAGGAACGATGTGACTCTAATAAATCTTTTCTGGTAAAGCCATGGAGACATCTTCTACAGTAAAAATGGTGGTGCGATTTATTAGTAGATCGTAAAAACTTATTTAAGTTTTTAATCCAACAATAATGCTGATTCTCGTCATTTGAAAGATAGAGAAGGTCTACTTCTCTATGTCCGTAGGACAATTTTGATAAGTACAAAGGAAATATTTCCCCCTCCTCGAATCCGAATACGTTTATGGAGATTTCATTTTGACGCTCAAACTTCTCAATCTTACTCAAAGAAACAGGAAAGCCTATATCTGTCATATTAAGTTCGTGTTCATATTGTTTGTAGTGATTGACCTCTTGTGGGTTCTTGTTTACGGGATGTAACGCTGCAAGCACGGACCACACAAAACATTTGTTGTCCTTGTTTTTGATGTTCACTACTCCATTGGTAAAGCGAATTTTCAACGGTAAGTCCATGTAAGAGGAACCGGAAATTGGAGAGTACTGTACCGTGTTTATCTGAAGAGCAACAACTCTATCTAAGATCCAGTTTGAGCCTTTGTGAATGAACTCTTCAAGGGACTGATTCATTTTTTGAAAAGCTTCGTTTAAATTGTGTTCATTATCGTCATTTTGTAGTGACACATATGTTTTACTTCTAAAATGTGATTTAACTTTCCTGACGGTTCCATCATCAGCATCTCGTTTGAATTCAACTATAATATTTAAGTACCATTTAATATTGCGTACGCTATCTCTTCGTTTCCTTAATTCCAGTTCAACGTCGTCTTTCGAGTTAGCAAAGAATTGTAAAATGTCATGGGTTTCTTCACCTTCTGGTGTGATCTCACTCACCAGAACTGTATTATTGAGTGCACCTTCTCTAATGTGAATACGATTTTTTATTCCATCGGTGCTAGATTCCGTTTTCTTGGGTGTGGTAGTAGGCGATTTTTCAGTATTTCCTCCTGTTTGCAACAGTGGATGTTTATCTGTAACATGATTATACAAGGTTTCGTATGATGGAAATGGAACACTGCAATGTTTACATTTGAACTTTTGCATATTAGCAGTTGTCGTTGTGGTGTGTGGTTTATGGGCCCTACAAAACTGTTTATGTTTTTGTAATACATCTTTACGCGAAAACGACTTACCACACGCACACGGAAACTTCATGTAATGTGTTTGCATGTGTCTCTTCATATTTTCCTTTCGTGTATACTTTTTCCCACACGTATCACATATGAACTCTTTTCGCATCTTCATAGAGTTACATTGCTTGTTATTATCTCGATTACAAGATCGTTCGTAGTTTCCACTGCATTGTGTTTTCACTTTTATCTGATTTAGGTTCTCCGACACCTCATTACCATGCTTCATCATAGATCCATCCATTTTGTTGTGACTTTCTTCCAGATTGTTTCCATCAATTCTCCTTGTTTTTCTTTTGTGATATTCAGATTCCATTTTATCAGCCGCTGCAATGAGTTCATTCTCATCACAGTCACTGAATTCATCAATCGCGTCCCATTTCCGTTTTAAATTGCGAATTTCGGAGATTGGGATACGACTTCCTGGAGAATACTGTTCCTCTAAATATTTGATGAACTGATCCATCATGTTAGAATATCATAACACGAATGATGGAAGTCTATAAGTAATAATACTTAAATACTATTTCAAAATGTTTCTCTCTTTCACATTTAAATTATCTTTCTAATCTCTCAACCAATTGACATGGAATGTCCTGTTTAAAACCTTTTCAGTAGCGACATTTTGATCTCCTTCTTGTGTATAATTATGTTTGTATTATATGCTGTTCAAATTGAGTGGTTCCATTCTTATTATTGCTCAGAGATTGTTATCATGTCATTTAAATATCAAAGTTGATCATAGCGTGACTTTTGCTGTGTTGATCACCTGTGTTATCATATTATTTTCAGACTTTGTGGTGCTATTTAAATGTTAAATGGTGATCCGTTTTGTTTGTTTATCGGTGTGTTTATCTCTTGTTTTTTGTTTTTCCTTTGTTATTATAACGTGTTTAGACTTTATGGTGCCATTTAAATATTAAATGTTAACCATTTTTGTTTAGCTATCGGTGTGTTGATCTGTTTTCGGTTTTCCTTTGATAGTATTTGTTCTTTGTTCTTTAACCATTTTCGTTTGTCTATCAACGCATCCATCTCATTTCTTTGTTTTTTTATTTTATGTTTCTTTTCTTTGTTCTCTTTTTGAAGTTTTAGAAATGTTTTCGGTGGCATTTTCACGTACGATGTTTTGCCCGTACCAGATTGATCTTTGTTTTCCATTTCAGTGTAAACTTTTTTCTCATTTTCATGTACGACCTTATCCTGGTCAATTTCTTCATTACTCATGTTTGAACCTCCAGATGAAGTTTTTCTATCACTCATACTTTGATCACCAGCTGAAATTTCATGTTTCAACAAATCTTCATATCTTATTTTTGGAATCAAAATTAATTCACGTGCCATATTTTAAAAATGCCTCAAAGAAAACTGGTAAAATTTTCTTTATTTGTAATAACTTCTGCTTTCTCTGGTTTGGAGTCACCTTCTTGGTAAGTACATTACGAATGGCTGTTTTTCGACGTTTCAAGCGAGTTTTATCGTCGTCAGAAATAGGACAAACACCCTGAACGACATTAAAAATGATCTCAATAATACACTGAAGTTGTTCCTTTGTCAGTGTTTTTAAAATATATAAGTTTTGTTGTGGGGACGAACGAAGTAAAAACTGTATGAAACACTTTCTCTCTTCGCTGTTCATTCTATAGGTCTATAAACAGTGCTGATCTGATTCGGTAAAACATTAGTACGTAACTGATAGATTTTGTTTGTGTGTGGACTTAAATCTACAACTAAATAGCCATATTTTTTGGATGTCGCTTTCGTATAAGCATCCATAAAAAACTTTAATTGTCCTGGAAACATTTGTTTTCCTAGTGTTTGTATTTGAAGAACATCTCTAAAAGAGCGAAATAAAATAAAATAATGACAATTCAGAGATGCTGTTCTCATTGATTTTCCCTTCTGAAAAACATTTTGTAGCACGTGAATAACTGTCATATTATAATGATGACTCCCAACACACATCATATGTGCAATTTCTGGACTATCAGCTGCATCCAGCATTAGATCATCTAACACTACTATCTTGTGACCCTTTTTTTCGCTCCATTCGTTCAATACATTCATGGGAGGGAGACCTTTATGAAAGTGAATATTTGGAATTGAATTCAACATTTCATCGTACAATTCTTGCCAAACGGAAAAACAAATGTATATTTCAGATGGTGGAATTTTAAACATTCCAGCTGAATGCTCCAAGATTTGTTTAATGAGAAAGCTTTTACCACTATTCGAAGGTCCTACGAAAAATAGAGACGTAGGAGATTCGAATTTGAGCAGACTTTCTCTTTTCCACCAATCTTCCATCTCGCTAATCATATGTCATAATGAACCCATGCTCTGTATCTTTCATTTAAATACAGAAAATTGAGAACAAATAAATTAAAAGCAATCATCAGAAGTTGAAAATAAATATTTATTTACAATCTATTTACATTTAGTTTACATTTCATTCGTACATGTCTTAAAACAGCAAGAAAATCTGTCATTAATGTAGTCATAAACGTATTGATCATTTGCGTTGTAGTTATCACCAAAAACATTCAACACTTGCTGCATCGAAAATCCTCTACAACGACACATTAAATAAAACAAGCAATATTGTCCGCAAACTGTAGTGATGGTACTCTGAAGTCTTTTTTCATTAACGATGCTGTCTTTAAACTTTGACATATATCTTTTCATAAAACTTGAAAGTCTTTCCGGTGATCTTCCATACGAATCAAAACATTCTAAAACATCATCCACGTTAACAAAAAACGCTACCCAATGTTTTCCAGAGGCATATCCTGGATCAGTATTAGCTATAAACCCCATCGGTCGGCGATCTTCATACATTGGTAGTTGATCTGCAGCGTATACTCCTGTAACTAAACTTTTCATTCGTAAATCACATTTAATAGCCTGAGCTAACTGGGTTTTGTTCATTCTAAAACAATATCTCTCGCAGCGTTTATTTCAAAATAACCTGGGAATTCTGCATACACAACACACGTGGTTGCTTTTTCTAAAGCGTTGCTAAACTGTGCTTCAATTCGAACGTTCCCCTGCTTTATCAGAGTTAGGTAACTTCCATCATTTCCAAAATTGGGTTCGATTTCAAAACAGTACAGAGCATATCCACCAGCGTATTCATTTCTATCGAGCTGATTGTCAGAATCGCGCATCCATTTATCTGTTATTTCAAACATACTGTTATATGCAGGAATAATGGTTCGTCCACTAGAAGCGTCGTAATTCAATTTCATAACATTTCCACCTACAGGAACACTGTCCACAAATAAACCAATCTGTGTTAGATTGAAATGTTGAAAGTTGAAGGGATTTAATTTGTAACTTCCTGCAGCTGCTTCAGCACTCACAAACCCGATAACTACGCGGTTAGGTCGCAAACCCTGAAAAACATTGTCGTACGTAAAATTAACGTTTCCAGTTGCGATAGTTAACAGTTTGACTTCTGTTCTGGTAAAAGGGTATTTTGCATTGATACTTCTCATTATCTCTGCTTGTCCATATATTACAGCAGGATTCACTTGTACCTTGCACGCTTTTAAGACAATGTCTTCAATAACTACCTCAAAATTGGGCGTCGCTTCCTTGGTCATTAAACAGAATTCTGGTCTAGTGCGATATAATTTCACACTCACAGCAACTTGGTTTAAGAGATAACGTTGAATAGAAAAAAGATCATGTAATATTGGTCCTTCCATGTCTACAGATTTTGATGCTGCAAAATAAGCAGCACGTTTCGCCAGACCTCCATTTGAAGCATTGCCTACGTTGTTATCATCCATGAATCCAGCAGAGTCCTTAAACCATAACTGGGAAGTTAGCTGTGATGTTTTAGCATCAGATCCGTAAGACAGTAGTGTCTGTATCATAGCTTTGTAAGGATAATGGCTTGTTGTTGAGGTGATCAGTTTTCCTTGCATCGTAACGTCAACTTGTGAGAACATGGAGTGAAGCAACAAGTTCACCGGTGCAATCTTTTCAGTTGATTTCACCAGTTTTCCATCAGCATGTTGTATTTTAACTTTGACGTATAGTTTTGATCGCTTCAGGTCTATAAACTCCATGCCATGCTGCCCAGTCAGTACAAATTCTATAGGCGCACTTCCATTCACATGTGAAGCTGATCTCACTTCTTGATAGTAAATTTTTTCAACGGCCGTTTGGGATGGAGGTACTGTGAATAAACTCAACTCACTCGGTTGTGCTTCGTAAAATCCTTCTGTTGTCAATGCTGCCATGATACTTTAATTCAAAATATCTTTAAATGGGATTACACGCCGCTTCTTATTTTTTATATTATTTTTTCTGTTGAGTTTTCTCTTCTGTGAAGTACTTTTCTTTTTCCTGGACGTCTTTTTTAACTTTGGAACGATTTTTCCTCTTTTATGTACGTTTTTCTTAACCTTCCGAACAGTTTGACGTCGTTTAGATGAATTGGAGTTCGATATTTTTTTCTTCCTCTTTATACTTCTTTTTCTTTCGTTCTTTAATTGATTTTCTGCTATTTGAACCGTTTGTTCAGCGGGTGATATCATATTTACCATTAGTTTGTTTGATTCGGATGAATTGTTGGAACTATGAGGATATGAATCGATCGGAACCATGAATGATTCTGCATTACCGGTAAGCGAGCCACCAAATTGATTTCTTACTTTTTGACGTCCAACATTTACGAATGGGTTATGTCTTCCCTTTGCAGTATTGCTATAATACGAAACCCATGTTTGTGGATTAGGAACGTATATTTTCTTCATATCCATAATGTTTAAAAAAACGGGAACGCCTTAAAATGAAGTGTCACCGTAGTAGGATTATTTATAAATGAAACCAAATCATCTCGTTCATCAGTTATAAAGATGTCAATATCATGTATCTCCCCTACTTTTACAGGTACATAATGAGGTGTTTCTAAAATCGTCGACCAGTTGCCTGGTTCGATTGACATCAATCTTCTAAGTAGTGGTTTTTTATACCCATTTATAATCGATTCATCGCAGATATTAGAATTAATGTATAAGGCATCTGTTTTCGAGATCGTGCTAGAAACATCCGCTTCCACCAATGCAACTCTCCATACACCATTTAAAACGAGTGGAGCACCTAGCTGCGATCTAAACTTGGAGGGTGAATTTTGTGGGAAATATTCAACAGACTTGTCGCTACTTAAGATAACGTACAAACTCATGTTTTCGGCGGCTCGTTTAATACGTCTGTGATGTCCTTTTCCGAGATCCACTGGTTATAACGACTGTCCCATCCATCAAATTTTACAAGCCATTCTGTTTGCCCATTTCGTTTTCGTTTTCTAATTCGCTTTTCGATAAACCACAAAGCATCGGTACTTTTGCTAATAACTTGTAACTCGGATTCATAAAAATTCCCCCTGATTGGTTCACCTAGAAAATCTCTCAATTTATACATGGGGATAGCTTGCATCCGAAAACGTTTATCAATCTTGAAAATTTCCTTAGTAAAATGTTCATCGTATGACCTATCAAATATCATGTTTTTGTGAGAAATTCTCACTAAATCGCCGATTTTAAAGTGATAAGGGGTAATCTTTTTCTTCAGTTTCTTGGGTTTTAAATACATGAACGCCCATATGTCAGCTTCGTTGTCTTTGTTTACATCTATCGGTGCAACGTAATTTAAACTTCTGTGTGGTGTTGCATTGTAGCTTTTAATGATATCACGTAAAACGTCTATGTATCGATGCGTTCTCATTTTGGTGAAATGTCGATAGATCATATTTTTAATTGTTTGAATCACACGTTCAACTACGCTGGCTTTCGTTGAAGAATTAAGGGTGGTAAAATGATAAATGTCTTCAGTTTTCAAGTATTGTCTTGTTATTTTAGAGATGAACTCTGATCCTGAATCGGTGCGTAATTTTGCACATTTTCGCCCTTGACTGAATATAGTTTTAAAACCATGAACAACCTCTTTAGCTGTTTTATTTTTAAGTGGTTCAACCCAGAGATATTTCGAAAAAATGTCGATAACAAAGAGTAAGTATTTAACATCATCGTTGTCCTTAGAAATATTTGAAACATCTGCTAAATCAGCATCGAATTGATTATCAATGCCAGAAACGACAACTTTTGCTTTTCGAAAAGATTGTCTCACCGGTTTCTGAAGACTATAATCATCTTGATTCTGTAACCACTTTTTAATTGTATATTTTCCAATGTTGTGAATGCCTTGTTGTCTTAACACTCGATATATTTTATCTGGACCAAGGTATGCTCCTGGAGTTGATGTATTGTAATAAATCTTTCGTAAAATAGATTCGATTTTCTTTTGATTCACCTTTCTAGTCATGATATATTCTGAAAAAATGAAGTTCGTACGACTTAAATAATGTGGTCAAATAACGCTAGTGTTTCTTTATATGTGTTCCATTATTCATTTAAAATAAGAGACATTAATAATGGTAACGTATAGATATATGTATAATAACATTTCAAAAAGTACCGATAAATAAAAGAAACTTAAAGAAATCATATTAACATTTTTATTGCAATTAAAAAAATGAACTCAACTTACACTAATGCTATGTCATAACCGATCCATTTACAAGAAATGACAAGAAAATCAATACCACATGCTCTTTATACTACACAATTTATTAACTTCGATGTAGTTAAAATTGTACTTTAAAAGTAAACTGTTTACTTTCATAACGAAAGTGAATCACCAATTGTAATTCTTAGTCAGTTCTGATTAGTTCTAGCTAGTAAACAAATTTTCCATGAATTATCAAAATATTGAACGATAGTTCCGTAAATTACACACGGTATTTCTCAAACAGTTCTACTGTGATGTTTTCTAACAGGTAGTTCTATGCAGTTTCACTATTTAAGAGTTTTTACTAACGACAGTGAAGTAAATCACATGTGAAAATCCTCAAACAGTTCTGGTGGAATATTCTCTAGTTGGTAAATAGGTTGAACGTTTCCAGCATAATCTGAAAAACGGACTTTTTTGCAGGGGATTTCTGCATTAACATTTTCCTGGTGTTTTCTTTTTTGACACATCACCGGAATTTGGTGCGGTGTTTGCACATCAAGTTTTTCTGCTATATAAATTCCATTTAGTTGTTCTGTAGATGATGTTGCTATCTGTGGTTGTATGGTCTGTAAATATAATATGTGATAACATTAGAACTATGTTGACGATGAAGTATTCTCAAAATAGCATCCAAATAGATGATATTCATGAGAATTATATACAAACACATATTCCTATTTATTTCAACTACTTTTGTGCTTTAAAAATTCCCTGAGACTTACAAGCTACGCATAACTTGAATCGAGAGAAGTGGTAAAATTTAAAAAGTAATTAAACAAATAACAGTAAAACTAACTAAATAAATATATCAATAAATAAAATAAAATAAATGAATCTTACCTGTTCAAATTCGGGTTTCATCGCATCCATAAATTGCTTAATTTGATATAGCTCTTCTATTTCGTCAAATCCCAGGAACATCCTGTTGTTTTTGTACTTTGGGCGATTGTCATATAAACTCATGTAAAAGAAATCACCCCCTTTCGATGCAACAGCTGCTTTTTCTCTTCCAAACTTCATTCGTAGTTCAGTTGATCCATCTTTCTTAATTTTTTTGCTGACATCGTTCACATTGATTGTCGCCATCGTTTAGAATTGTAGAGAAGATCAATTTCTGCTGTAAAATGATGACATTACTATCATTTTGTCTCATTTATACTGTCACCAGTATGCGTGCGCACATACCATTGTATATTGCATTAAGAAATAGCTTTCCATTGGTTAATAAGTATTTGTAATGCACATCTCCACCCACCTGTGATTGTTTTTGTTCACACCTATAGATCATCTTCCCTCACGTGATCATAAAAGAATTCTTTTCACCATTTAGTTATTTAATAATAGCGGGTTACACGGATGTTGAACAAGATACGCTTATCTTCACGTGAATTAACGAGTTTTGTTGTCATGCTACGTGTGACGAATACAATTTCTTTAAATGATCATAAACCATTTTTCCCATAATAGAAGTGGGTTATACGGATTATGCACAGGATACGCCCCCATTGTATTACTATAAACAAATTTGGCGCCCTGTGGTGAGTCACACGAATTAGGAATATACCTCTCATTGTTTTACTATAAACAAATTTTGGCGCTTTGCAATCCCATAATAGAAGTGAGTCACGCGGTTTATGTATAGAATACAACTCCACTGCGATACTATTCACAAATTTTGTGCCCTTCAATCCCATAACAGAGGTGGGTTACACGGTTTAAGAATACGTCTCGCATTGGGTTACTATAAACAAATTTATCACCTTGAATGTCATTATAGAATAGTTTTAATGAGTTTAAACAAAGGCATCACCTTCCATCGCGTGAATAAAGAAATCTTATTATTTTATTAAAAGAGAGCATGAACATTATTATTACTATACGTATGTTTTTTTTCATAAAATGGGTGTTACTATATTACTCGCGACATATTCTTTCATTCAAGATCACATTTTATTAATTCGTGGTTGCAAGTTTTTAACGTCATATAACAGTAGTGTCAAAACACCGATTCTGCCTCACCTACCATTTTCAAGGGGAAATCCTGCATAGGGCCCCCAATCCCGACG
>JAOXYJ010285011.1:0-27378 GCA_028566555.1 Lithophaga nigra | reverse complement strand
AAAACAATTTTGGTTTGTCATCTTGGAGGCGAGAAGAAGAAGCAGAAGAAATGGTTAGGCTTCAAACCCAAAATCAATATCCAGTAAAAGTGTCATTAGTTGTTTACGTAAGCATTATAGCGATTCAATCTCAGTGAGTGCAATAAGCACTAACATTTTGGAAAATACATGACGGTAAGATAATTGAAATATGGTACATATACATAGGGATAGCATATTGATAGAGTATTGATATTAATTTTGATTGAATAAGTAAATCCGGATTATGTTTTTCAGCTGTATTAAATGAAGACAATGTGTATGTATATCCTCAGTGTTTGATTATCTGGCATAAATCCAAGTTCAAAGTCGCGAAGACAAATGATAAATACTCAAGATCTGTAAAACTAATTAAAATGGAAAAACGGATGAATGATATATTAAGTCTATATGTACGAAGCATATGAAACATTATAGTCTTTATGTGATTTACGTTTATAGATGCTATTAACTACCTGGATTAGTTACACTCAAAGTAAACGTTGAAAAAAGGAAAACAACTGAACTAAAGTTTGTGTAGGTTGTACTATTGATACTTTGTGAATCTAGATATAATGAAGAAAGGGTTGGGATCTAATGGTTTAACCAACCAACATTATATTCCTGTTTCAAATCAGCATCTGGAATTCCTTTGGTTATTTTTTTTATTTTAAATTTGTGTGTGTGTGTTTGTGTGTGTATGTCTTAATCGATTTGCTTACACATAGAGAAATGTTTGCTGGTTTTTGTACAGTTCTTATAGTATTCGGTTGGATTGCTGGAAGTAATCTTTCTTCATTTTAAAACTAAAGACCAAAGTAAAATTAATCCATAATTAATTATTACAAAGTAAATAATATTCAAAAAACATTTTCTGTCAGATATGAATATTTTGACCTGACACATCTCCGTAATACTGATACAGTAGATTGGTACACACTATTTATACTGACATAAAAAATGTGAATTACATAAGAACTTTACAGGACTATAAAATCTCCGTCAAGTTTTTTGAAGCTTAAATGTATGTTTATGTACAATTGTTTAATTGCTGCACGGAACTTTAAGTTCATTTACGCTTGATCAATACATAGGAATCATTAAAATTTTATTTAAAATGAAGTTGTACTATTATATTGAAGTCGATATGTTATAATGAAATAATAAATATATTAATAAAAGGACAAATGTTTTGAATTTCATTTAAACAGATTTTATTTGCTAATAACATGCAAAGAGGATCGGACACAAGTCAAACAAACTTATGATGTTTCTCCTTGTACAATATCTTACAATAATGTTTGAAGCAAGAATTTGCTGATGTTAAAATATATATGTACATGATTAGAAAAAAAAACTAAAGGAAAGAACAGACAAAAATGATGAGGTTGATGTGCGCGGATTTATGTTGTGGGAGTAAGTGTAAAAAAACTCATACAATAAAGAATCTACCAGACTCTTTGATAAAGTCAAATACGTTTTTAAATACTGCTTCATTCTGTTGGTTAGTAAGCAATGCACTACCACAAGCTAGAAGATTTAAGTTCATATCACAGTCAGGTGGTAACCAGTTCAGATTGTCAAATAATACACTGCGTACATTTGTATATTTTGGACACTTAAAATGTATTGATATGTGTTTTCACGACTGAACTCACACTGACATGACGGATCAGAAACAATGTTAACTTTATACAGATCATAGTTAAAAAATGATGAAGGACACCTAAACTGGGTCAATAAAATGTTACGTTTTCGTGGACCAGTCGAAAAATATTCAGGAACTGCATTAATTTCACGAGATTTAGATTTCCTTAATTCAGATTTGAATTTCGATTATTATTCAACATTAGGTATTGACAGATCAAGACCATTCCATTGTCTTATAGTGGAAGGGATACAAAAATCAGTAGTTGTTGACAGTCTACAGAAAGGGACAATAATATCGTCTCAATGTCTTAACGGATAAACGGTAGGACTTTGTATATTTGGTGGTATTAAGTTATGTAGATAGTTTGGTGCATTTTTTGCTGAATGTTATAAAACATCAGTAACTGTCACCTTTTTCGTCGTTCCTGTTCTTTAAGAATAATGTTAGAATGTGTAAATATTAGCAGGCCCGTTATTATTCTAACTGCTTCTAGTTGCAATTGTTCAAATTTATTTACAATCCCTATCCCATACTTCACCTGCATACTCAAATATTGGTCTTATGTATACTAAATATAATTTTTCTAAATTTTTTCTACTAAGTCTGTACTTTAGTTTTCGAAGAACATTTAAATGTTTAGATACACTGGACAAAATATTATCAACATGTGTATTCCATTTGGCATCATTTCTGAATGTAATCTCCAAATGTTTATGTGACTTAGTAACAGGAATCATTTTCCCATTGAAAGAGAAATTCAATTCAAGAACTTTTACATCGGAAAATAGTATAATCTCAATTTTTATTTGTAAACTATTATCGCTTGAATAGCTGAAAGAAGTGTCATCAGCAAATAATCTACATAAAGACACGAGTTTTTTCTGCTATGTCATTAATATAAATAATAAATAGCAAACGAGGTACTACTAATCCTTGAGGGACTCCAGCTAGAACATTACAAAGAGGTGATGATGAGTCTTTAATAACAACTCTTTGTTTACGATCCTGACAGTAACGTATTTTTATGTATTATGATCAGTATAAAACTTCAGCCTATTTCAGGTCAGTTTCGTCATATGTTACATAATTTCTTATACTGCACGTTGTACGTTGGTCGTATTACTTCTCGTGTCTGGTTCAGCTTTTATTTGACAATTTTATACATTATTTAAATGAGCACTATTTTAAAAATATTTGACAAAATCACAGACTTTAATAAATAAGGTCTTCCTGATGTAAAAGTACAAACTTGTCCTTATGAATAAAGAATTTTGCACTGAATTGGGTTTTTACATATTTAATACTCGAAAATATCATGTGAGTTTTTTACTTTGTACATATTTCGTATTGTCTCTTCAGTTAAACTCTATTATCATTAAATTTTATATATTAAACTAAATATAACTTATTAAAATATTACATTCTTTTAACATAATTTTTTTTATTTTTACCATGCTATTTCTGGCGTATGCTTAGAACAAATTTCATATTATTCAAAATTCTAGTCGGCAAAATTTATTGCTGACCACATGATAAGTAGACGGTGGCCAAGGAAAAAAATTATTTATTTTGCCATTGAAGTTGTCTTTTATTTTATGTACATAGACAGTATTCTACCGTAGGTAATATTATAACGGTTGAAGTCAACAGGACAGGATACCAAGCCCCTAGCTTATGAAATATAGATAGTGTCATGAATCCGTCATGCTTTTAATTAGTATCTGGTATAGTTTGTACTTTTCATTTAGGGTAAAAGAATATGATTTAAGACATGCTTGGAAAAAGGTATTATATACTTTATCTTTAACCTTGCATACGGAGGGGGAATTTTATGAACCAACAGAGCTGGTCTTTTTTTGCTATCTAATGTTGTGTTTGAAAGCGGTATGATAGTAAAAATTAATTAAGCCGACTACAAGGAGCCTGGAATCGTTCGTACACGGCAGTCCAACGCTTTAAAGCCTTGGCCATGCAGGCTTGATACAAAAATATGTTTATTAGGCTTTTAAACCTAGTCGTCAATTATTCATAACCTGTTGATCTTGCAAAAAATTATGCTTTTTAACCTTAAAGGTGAAACGTAGTAGATTCGTATAAGACACAACGGTTAATATATGTTTGAAATTTAAAATAGTGTCAAATAAATTATAACGTTATCATCATATAGATCTGACTTTGCGTGAACTTCAAATCGTACTCTTGATAGGTCATTTATTTGCACATAATGAAAATGAAGGTGTATGGTTAGATCGTCGCCTCTAGGATCCATTTGATTTCCATCTTGATAGGTTAGGTAAAATTTGATAGGATTAATAGTATTTAACATCAAGGGTAAATATTCTTAGTTTTGTGGGCTTTGAACGATCTTTAACCCGATTCAACATTGAGAAAGAAATTGTAAATGTTACATTCTTGAGATCCATTCATGTAATTTCCACTGATAATGTCGCTATTGACCAATCTGTTAAAGCTGATGATATTCACGATGTTCTTACCATCTACGTAACCGTCCGTATTTTTATGGAACGTGTACGTTCTTCGATCGATCTCCAGCACCGTGTGAAGGCTGTTGTCAACGTAAGACCACCTGATAGTTTTTGGCTATGGTCAGAGTTGCTCTCATCGTACTGGTATTGACACCATGATGATCTTAGCTTTATGTCTGTTAAGTCACAGTTGTCGTTGAACCTCATTGTTGAAGTCCTCGATACCGTTAGACCCAGTGTTCAACGTAATGGTAGACCAGGTTGCTCCCTCATTGGGTGAGTAGCAAATGACGTTATTCCCCTGATTGATGTTGGGAAAAGAATAATAAGTTTTCATGTTGACTAAGGCCTTTTCGTAGCTTCTGTCGTTGTTCTATTCAACGGGTGGGTTAAGTTTGGTAGTGATTCGACTATCTTGTCTGGAATAATAATCTATGATACCAAATTTAGTGCACAATATGCGCAAGGACGAAAAAACTGAAGTCTTGGTTTAGTATTGCAATCGGTTCGTTGCAGTAAATCTTGGGAAGTCATTTGTTTATAGACGTTTTGTAACTAATGTGTAGCTACGAAACAGCTGACCGTTTATTGCTGTATTGAGTTGTGCATGCTTCTTGTTCATCCAATAAAAGGATTAGAAAACGATGCTCATCTTCCTATCGTCGGACTTGAACCATAAAATTCCTATCTGTAAAATCGAGAGCAAAAGTTTGCGTGTTAGCTGGAACATTATGCTCAAACTCGGTCCTGACGTAGATGTCCACTGTTGAATCCTTGAGTTTCTCGCTCGCTTTACTGAGATCGAAGACAAATAGCGGGTACAGATCTGAGAAATCAGCGATGGTGAGGTTTGGTTTGCTGATAAGATGATCTATGTTGAAGAACTTCCTCTTGAAATGTTCCGCTTCATTGTAGATTCTAGCCATTCTGTTGAGACTGAAGGAGGTGTTGTAGTCCACAGCGGAATATCTCTGTGAGTTCAGCGTGAGGTAGATGTTGCACAATCGACAGTGATCGAAGGCAGGGTTTGCAGTCTGATCATTTCTCTGGTGGTTTTAGGAAGCTACGATGACCCACATATGATTTTCAGGACCACATTTAGTGGCCAACCTCCAACTGAACGTCGTGTTCTCCGGAACGGCTATGGAATTGCCCTGTCTCATGCAGTAACCGATGTCTAGCTTGACCTTGCTGTCGATCGTTTTGTACAGGTTGGTCTCGTCAGAAGGTAGGACGTTGGGCACGAACCAAAAGACTTTACTCAACACGATCTTAGCCACGTTATTTACACCAGCATCTACGAACACGGCATCTTTGTCAGTTTCTGCAACGAGGATCAACTCTTGTTTGAATCCGTACACTAGTCTGTCGGAATCCTGTGCAAATCAAAAGATGTGCTTCAACGGGATAGCAAATGAGAACGCACCTTTGACGGCCTGTTTCGCAATGACATAACCTGAGTGAAGCATCAGAATCAGCATCAGCAGATGAATCCTTGAACTATAGCTGATTGAGACATTGAGCGTTGGAAATGTTGTCTGGTAGGTCAAACGCTCAAACATGGTCGCGGTAATCCCGGGGTACCTGAGAGTGTCGATCGCCTGTTCGGAAAGATTGTAACTGATGATCTCGAACAGATACAGGGCGGAGTTATTGACTAGTGAAATCAAATCTGCACCTTGATGGGCTGATCCGTCGATCTTTCGAAGTCGTCCTTCCACTTGCAGATAACGTTCGGTCGGTTGGGTGAAAACGTCCTGAATTTCAATGTTGGTTCTCACTTCCTCTCCAGACCGGTTCAGATTCGAACCCGTGGTGGCTTCATATTCGTGGTAATCGTATTCTTGAAGAGTTTCGTTTAAGGCCAAAGATTCTTTAATACCAACAATTTCAGACATTGAATATTTATTTATAAGTTTGAACGAAGCCGTGTATGGTTGCAATGTTACTCCCGGAAATGATTTTCTGTAAGTTCGATTTTTGTTTAGTGATGTCGATGAATCTAACTCTTTGTTGAGGAATCTTTTTCATCTTGGATGAGGTCAATCTGTTGACTACATGATTCAGAACCTTAGCAGCATCTTTTTCAATACCTTTCGCAGCAGCATCAGTGACTTCAGTCAGCGCCTCTCTCCCCAGCGTTTCCGAAGCCGGAGAGGTGAACACCCATCCGAGTAACTTGGTGACAGTTTCCAAAAGACCTCGATCTCAGTAAAGGTACTTCCGAAGATAACCTCTATTTGTTTGCAGCATGCATTATTAATAGGATGTTGCGAAGTGCTGTCTTGCACTTCTCATTGCTGATCCTTTCTTGTCGTTCATCGCACAGAGTGTGGCTTCTATTTTTTTTTCCCACACCATTGTTCCGAGATTCATAGGACGCTCTGCAAAGAGCTAATCGATCCAACAGCTGGTCCAAATTTGAAGGTAGAAAGGCTGCCTTCACCCCCGCTACCTTGCGTCTCCTGTTTGTATACGTGTGAAACGATGTTCTTCCACGTGTAGCTTTTAGTAACTTTGGCAGTCTTAGAAATAACATCATTACCTTGATACATTGCACCTGTGGACTTCAAGATCAGTAATGTTATTCCAGTCATCCTTTCATGATATCGTGTGTTTTTTTTTTCTAAATGATGATCATGAGTCCAAGATTTCGGGTGTTCCTTTGTATCGCACACCATCCACATAGACATCTTCCCATTCAAGGGTGACCAGTTTGCTTCCGATGAGAATGTCCTGAGATCTCAATTCAAATGAATGGTCTGCCTCGACCGTCAAACTGTTAGAAATATTTTGTGCTCGGGGTCCAAGGGTCGTGTGTATAATTGTTTGGTCGATAGGCAAAGAATCAACAAGCTCTGGAGGTAGTGGCAATGCTTGTAGCGGTAGGAATATTGTTAGCATGTCTGGGATCTTCTTCCTGATCTGAAAGGCGGTCTTCTCTTGTGCTTCTACGACGCGTTTGAAAAACACGGACAGACCTCGGCTCAAGCCTTGTTTCTAAAGCCGTTGTTGTAAGTTGTGCGCTTGGGTGCAGTAGGAAAATTACGGAACTCCGTATTAAGAGCTTCGCGCTGTTTGTGAACGGTAATCATAATAAATGATATCGCTCTTTTACAGCATTGGAATGAACGCTCATTAATGTTGGGATGAATGCTGCCATAGCACTGCGGTTTCGCTCAAAAGCGTTGGGTTAAAGCTCCATAGCGTTGGGGTGAACATGCATCTTTACCTAATGAACTGTAATCACTGTGAGCAAAAAGTTGGATAATCTTTTCATCACCGCAGTTGACACAGATAAGTCTCCAATGCTCTAACTCAAAATATTTCCACTTGTGCTTACACTTGCATTTACAATCGTCCCCATGCATGCGAGCCTTTCCAAGAAGATTCGTGTGATGTCTTACGATGCAAGTACAACAAATATATCTCCATTCTTCTATCTGTTTCTTACATGTACAAACTCTCTCTTAACGGATTGTTGTGATGTTCCACAGAGAACATATCCTTCCAACGTAACTAGCATCCTCCCAACTCTACAACCCTTAGATGGTAAAAACCTCTTCGGTTGTCAACTTTACTTTTTCGCTGCTTTTCCCTTTCAATTTTCGTTCATTCTTCAGAAAGGCTTGTGGGCAGTAGGCTTCTCTGTAAGGTCTCACTCTTTGTATTATCTGTATATTATGATTTGAAAAACTCTTGAAATGGCGTCGGTATTTTCCATTAGCTTTAGTGCTAGTTCGATTGATGTTAACGAACCCATCTGGTTCGGACCTGCAGTGCTGATACAAGGTTTCAAACTGTTCCTTCGTGAGATCAATACAATGATCCCGATGAATGTGGTTGAGATTTTAGCGTCTTGTCGGAAAAGGCAGATGAAGATGGAGTGTCCCTAATGGCATGTCTCGGCAGTATGAAGTAGTTTTGACAAAAGCAGAAGTAGTAAACATTGTTGTGTCGCCTTCTGACGTAATAGTCTGTTTACTTAACACCAAGTCGTCAAATACCAACAGGTTATTACGAGTCGTGTGGAGTTCGCACGCATCTGGTACGACATTGCCTTGTTCGAAGACGAAAGCGTCAAAACTGGCGGAGATAGCGCATAGACATAGTTAAGCAATGAATAAGGGCTCTTGACAAAGAGGAGTTCTCGTATGTCTTTTTTCAAAAATCCTTTTTCTAACGCACTTCGTAGAAGCTGGTAGATAGGCTGGTGAAGCGATTTTCTGAAGACGTACAGACGATCGTAGCCCAAAAATCCCGATCGAAGAACGAGTTTATTCTTCAACGTTGTCTTGCGGCAGTCCGTCTTACCTCTGACAGACCTCTTTGGAAGGAGAAAGTGATTGTGTCTTTTCACTCTACTTTCGATATACAAGATGTCTTCAACGTTTATTTTTTAAAATAAAAGGATGATCTGCTGTATGGGATGTAAAAGGAAAACAGAAAGGAAGAACGTGAAAAAGATCACGACCAAAAATGGACGACGTCGGAAGACTGGGACTTTCACCAGTTACTATTTGAAAAAAATTTAGGTCATTGATTCAAACACAGATGTACTTTTTAATTGACCAGTGATCCGATGCCCTCTACTACTATCTCGGTTTCGTTTGTAGTTTTTTGCCTAGATCTGTTAGTAAGGGTTCTGCGTCTAAACTTATCTGTCGTAGGGACCCTAGGGGATTTTTCAGCTTAACAAAGGTCTCTACGCTTTCTATCTTATCCTGGTTGTCGAACATATGATCTTCAAGTGTTTCATACTTTTTGTCGACTGCGTTAATAGTACCTTACATGGCTTTGGCTAATCCTTGCCAATTTTTCGCATATACTATACTTTGGTGACTGGCTCATCAGATCGTTTCCTATCTTGAAGATTACGATTTGCATGTTTTTGCATATCTAGGTCAACTTTCATCGTACCTCCGTCTGTAGCAACGCATTCTTTCTTACCCAGTTTGTCTTTCCTAAAACATAGGCCGAATTACTAGAATTTCCCCGAAGTAAGATATCGCCATAACTACATGTTTGTACAATAAGAACTTCGTCTCAAAGTAGTGTTATATATATATATATATAATTAAGAAAAGCTATTTTCCATAACGTAAGAAATCAGTGTTTGACATGCAGTGTTCTAACTCACTGAGGAATGTGTGTGTTCAAACCATCGTAGGTATAAAAATACGTCGTAAAAAACGACCTCAAGGCCTTAACAATAAATAGATTACTGAACGTTCATACCGTATGCCTCAAATGTATATGGGCTTCCTAAAACTTGTTTTTGTACCTCATTTATCTGAAGGTAATTTATCTTACCAGATGAAATAATTGTATAATACAGAACGTCCTTTCACCCATAGTTATTAAAACATTCAGTTAGACTTCATGTTATTTCAAAAAGTAGAATTTCTCCATCGATTCTGCACCAACAAACTAGTATTGGATTTAGTATGTAATTGCAGAAATATCTTACCGTTCATCCTTTATTAGTGCGTTAGCGGGGCTCTCCGAAAAATATGTAGACAGAGCCATATCTAAAAATAAAGCCCTGGTACTTATATTTGAAATCGGCTGGGCTGGCAATTTCAATTTAAGAGAAAATTTCTTCAGCATGCACTGTCTTTGTCCCAGTGTAAGGTCAAAGGTGAAAATTTTGGCTTCATTATCAGCATAATTGCTAGAGATGAAAATGTAGACAAGATAAAAGAAAACGACACTCCTATTGTTAGGTTGTTTTCCAACCTCATATATATCTTATCTACATGCTCTTGGTAACAACATTTGGAAAAAGCAAATGGAAATATATTTATGCATTGATTATAAATAATTTTAAATAATTTTGCTAATTAAATATGTTCTGACCTAGATATTGTAGTTAAAACTTTGCATTGACCTGTTATTTCGAGTCTTTATTGTGACATAAACAAATTTGCATTTATTTACATTGCCTTCCAACTTTCAAAGAGAATACTAATGTTTTCCAGATGATATATATTAAATTTTATTTTTTTTTATTTGCTTAAGAGGCTTAATAGAAGATTTTACGGAAGTTATCCTCATTGATATTAAGTTTGTGTTATCGGTTGAAGCACCTGACCATTCTGTGCAGGTGGGAAGTAATACCCCATTTGTAAAGTTTTATATAGGACCCTTAGATATCATATAACGATCGTACTGAGCCTTTCTTTGCCGTCGTTACGATGCTTCACCAAAGTACCCTCTGTACGATGCTTCACCGAACTATCCTTGGCACGCTGCTTCCCCAGCAAAGAAAGACCATGGCTCTATGTACGATGCTCTCCGGCAAAGGAAGACAAATTGCCTGGGTACTAAGCTTCTCGGAGGTCGGCTTAGTAAAACGCGTCCCTGAAGTACATTCGGTACGATGCGCTTCAGAGGTACCCTCGGTAAGATGGTTCTTCGAACCACCCTGATACGCTGCTTCCACGGCAATGGAGGTCGAGGTGGCCTCGGTTCGATGCTTCCCCGAGGGTCCTCCGGTATACTGTTTGCTCGGCAAAGGAAGACAAGATGCCTTCCATACGAAGCATACAAGATACGTCCTTGAAGTAACATCGATACGATGCAGATCCGAGATACCCTCGGTAAGAAGGTTCATCGAGGTACCCTCGGTACGTTGCTTCCCTGGCAAAGGAAGAGAACGTGTCTTCGGTACAATATTTCCCGAGGTATGCTCGGTAAGATGCATCTCCCAAGTACCCTCTTTACGATGCCCCTGGTAAGATCCTCCCCCTAACTACCCTCGATACGTCGCTTCTCCGCCAAAGGAAGACGAGGTGCGTACGAAGGCCCCCCGAGGTACCCTCGGAAATACGCGTCCCCGATGTACCGTCAGTACGATGTAATACTCGAAATGCCCTCGGTGCGATGCCTCTCAGAGGTACTCACGGTACGGTACTTCCCCGAGGTGCTGGTTCCCCAGCAAAGGAAAACCACTTGGCTGACGAGGCGATGTCCTTCGACCGTTAATATAATTTTGTTCTTTTACAGAAAACCTTGCCAACCAGAAAAGGAAGGCGCCACCCAGGACGAAGAGTACCCTCTACCAATAGGCCCACCACGCGAGGGGAAGCAAGGCGGAAATCCAACAATACTGTGGATACCAATTTTCGTTGTCCTAGAAAAAAATGTAGTTCGAGAGTACTTATTTTCGCGGTTTTATTTTTTCTTTTAACAAATTAACCAAAAATGTGTATTGCGTCGAATACTTGATTTCGTAGTTTGCCTTTCCCCACGAAATCCACAACTGGTACACCATGAGTAATAATGAATCCACAGTACTTGTCAAATTATCTTTTGCAGAGGACCCGGAAACGGAGCCAGAGACTCCCAACTCGGAAGACGACCGTCCTTACTTGTTCACACAAGGAGTTAGAGATTGACCACAAGACCAAATGGAAGACCTGCCGTCTTCTGAGGTCGAGTCATCGAAGAGAAAACGTGGTCCTCCCAAGGTAAGACTTCCGTCGTATTTCTTGTCGGTGCTTGTTCTTGTCGTTCCTTTAGTTCACGCGGCCCGAATTGACCTTCCTTTTCTTAATGTTGATTTCTTATTTCAGAAAAACATTAACAAAGAGAATGCTGCAGCGGTTGAGACAGAAACGGACCAGACCAAAATAAGTTCATCATTTGTATGAATTATCTAAGCCCGTTGTAAATGTTAAGTGAACCTGGTTGCGGGGGGGGATAGGCTGTCCAGATCTGAGGATAGAGGCGAACTCTTTGAATCGAGTTAGATACGTTCGAAAATATAAAAAGGTCAAATTCTATAAGGGTAGTCGAGGTACGAACGAGCGAGCCGAGGTAGGATGCTTCCTCGAAGTACTCTAAGTACAATGCGTCTCCGAGGCCTCGGTAAGATGCTTCCTCGAGGTTCCCTTGGTACGCTGCTTCCCCGAAAAAGGCAAACAAGGTACCTTCGGTACTATGCTTCCCTGAGGTCCCCCTGGCAAAAATCGTATCCAAAGTACTATCAGTACGATGCTGCGTCGAGGTACTCTGGGTAAGATGCTTATCCGGGATGCCCTCGGTACGCTCGTTCTGCGAGTACCCCAGGGTGAGATGCATTTCCGAAGTACCCTCGGTACGCTGCTTCCCTAACAAAAGGAGACGAGGTTCCCTCGGTGCAATGCTTCCCAGAGGTCCCCTGGGTAAGATGAATCTCCATGATTCCCTCGAGTACGAAACATCTTCTAGGTACCTTCGGTAAGATGTGGTCCCGAGGTACTTGGTTGGATGCTTTTCCGAGGTGAGCCGTTAAGATTTTCGCACGGACATATGGGTAGGGTAGCGGCAGCGACTTAGCTATCAAGGAGAGATGAGAAAAGAGAGAAAGAATGATTTAAAAGTTATTCTTTGAGGTGTTCATGCTGTAGTTGCTTGTCATTTCTCTTACAGAAACGCCCAAATAAGCTGTCCTATTCCGGGGTGCCGCCCCATGATGGCCAACGTCAGAATACACCTAATGGAAACGACGATGCACGATGGAGCTCCGAAGGTCCGCGACCACCTACGAAAGAAACCCGGGGCTAGGGTTTAACGCATACTGGATAGTTGTGTGCTGGACCTACACGCCATCCGGATCCATCAGCTGCCACGCTTTTCGGTGGAATGTCATTGCCTATTCTTCTGGGCCAAGTAGTGGACGCAGGACATGGCCGATGTCGAAGTTCTGTTTGTGAAGCACAAAGACTGGGATAGATGCATGATATTCTTCCGTAGGTGAGGTGATCGCATAAAAAAAGCTTAATTTTTGGTTTTAAGGCATATAAACTAACAAGCCAGCAGAAAGCAAAGTCATTATTTATATCTTACATTCCAACTGAGAGTGGCCTATCTTAACGGTATTTCTAATGTAACGAATGATGTTCTTAAAATGACCTAAATAAACACTGAAAATTTTTGTTATTTGATACCATGATGACCTGCTTAGAGACACTTTTTTCATTTCATGTCGGTTATTGAGAATGCACTAAGGATGTGCAGCCATAACCAAACTTGAAACTCAACAAAATAAAAATTTAAAATATTATCACAACTCTCAACTACAACAGAAAACAAAATTTTATGAAGTGCTATGTTGAGACATCAAAGGCTTGTTATAACTGAAATAGATTGAAGAGTTCCAGCCCCAGTTTGTCAAATACAGTCTGTGCACTTAATGTGAAAAATCAGTTACAGACAAATTTGTAGATATAATTAATAATATAACTCTGTTATGTTTCTATTATAATGTACAAAAATTTACATTACATTTATTTTCAGTTAAAGCTATACTTTGTTTTAAATACATTGTACATTCATCCTATGCGTATATTAAATGGGTATTTAGTTACTTGTTAATTATTGTTAAAATTTACAGACTATCCTTTACCACTATAAAAACTATCTATTAGAATACATCTCGATATTCACCGATTTTAAAAGTTTGATTGTATCAATAATTATATTCTTAGTAGTATGTGCGGTAAAATAACTAATTAGTTTCCTATCAGGACATGCTGTTTCTTTTCCTGGTAAGCATAGAATATTAGGAACAAGCCGTTCAGCTAATAGTAAGTAAAGTTTACAATCGTATGTTTGAAAACATTTCATTGGCTGTACCATGTATCTGTACAGAAAAAAATCAGTGTCTTATTTGATTAAAGAGAGGAAAATATATTAACGATGTTAAAAGAAGTTCCAAAAGACTTAGATGAATGTAACATGCATGCAATAATATCATGTTACTTGCAAAAAGGACAAGGGTCGTTAATCCTCAATTTTTGCCCCGAATTTGGACTGAAAATCAAACGTTGCGTGGGTACCTTTTTTCACTGTTTTAGGGAGACATATTTAATTAAAATGTACCACATTTTATAGGCCGATATATAGATTATAGTTATTATTGCAATGTAAAGATGACTATTTTTTTTGCAAAATTCAACAAATTATTTAAATCTTCTTGACTATTGACACATCTTTCTCAGTTTTGAACATGAGTGCATTAAAACTACAAAGCGAAACTTATCACAGTGAAAGCAACATCCACAAGCACACAGTATGTCGTTAAATTATCTTATTGTTGTTTGCAAGTGCACTCTTTTCTTTCAGCGCAAAACTGTTTAATAAATTATGAATTTTAAGGACATTTTTGATTTATTTAAAAAAACATATTTTTACACTCGTTAGTGCGAAGAAATTGTAACAAACACACCAAAATAGTTTTTTGATTTATGAAATGCCATCATATTAAAAACATTTGGCAAAGAATAATCGTTCTGGTATAACTTTTCAGTACTGGGCCAATTAAGGGTCTTACCTGCCCACTCCTTTTGATTTAATTTAGTAATAACAATTAGTTTACTATAATAAATGTACTAAATGGATCTACTTGGAAGTCACTTGCATTTTTTCCTTTTCTGTCAGTGTCCTTGATATACAAAGTATTTAACTAAAACTTTAGTAATGTTGTATTAAAATAGTGTATAGGTTTTTTAAAAGTACTAATTGGAATTCTTTTAACAGTTCCAATTACTAATTTGAAAAACATTTCATTTTTCTACCCTGTATACTTCTATTCCTCAATCTCTACTCAAAAATTCACTGCACCTACCTATAAAACAATGTTTTATTCAACAAGAATGGTAGACGCAGATGCAAATGTCTCTTCTTAGGTCATGAAAAATCTTACTTCGTAAAGAACCACACTGATTCAAGCAACAAATACCCTAAGGATGACCTCATTAACATCCTTGACTTTTTACTTGACATTATATTTGTCGAGTTTGGTGGGTTGATATTTGAGCAGAAATCGGTATTCCAATGGGCACTAATTGTGCACCCCTACTCAACGATTTGTTTCTCCATTCTTATGAAGCGGAATTTATACAAAACCTTTAAAACATAGAAAAAAGAAGTATTCTCGCTAAGTTCTTAAATTTTATGTTTCGATATATTGATGATGTTTTTTCACTCAATAACCCGTATTTCAGTTTGTATTTGCATCTCATATATCCCAGTCAGCTATTAATTAAAGACACTACATAAACTAGACAGTCGGCTTCATATTTAGATTTGTTTCTTGAAATTTACAAAGATGAATGACTGAAATTTAGAATCTACAACAAACGTCATGCTTTCAATTTACCTATCGTAAATTTCCAAATCCTGAGTAGTAACATACATTCTGCCCCTGCATACGGCGTATATGTATCTCAGTTAATAAGATAGGCTAGAGCATCCTCTTTATATGAGGTCTTCACTATCAGAAGTGTCCTACTAACAAACTAGAGGCTGACCTGAGCCTGTATGACTCCCCTGGTTATAACCTGACTAATTGTGAGAAACTGAAATTTCATCTTGAATTCTAATCTACATGATTAGTTTCAATGTAATTGTTTCAATTCTTCCGAAAAAGACCTGTTAAATGCATTTTCAACTGAAGGTATTCCCCATAGGGTAAATGTTAAACTATGCTCCTCTGTGGTGACCATCTTGGATGACCGATCGACAAAACAAACATGAACTTTCTAGAAGACAATCAAAAGAACGTTTCTGCAATGAAACATTTTCATTGACATCTATGGTTTCTGAGAAGAAAATATTCACCATAGGGTCTAATGTTAAACAATGTTCCCTAGTGACCGCCATCTTTGATTTCCGATCAGCGAAAAAATAACTTTGTAGAGGACCATCCAAGGAATATTTCTGCAATGAAACATTTTCATTGGCTTCTATGATTCCTGAAAAGACGACGTTTGAAAATATTCCCATAGGGTCTAATGTTAAACTATGTTTCTCAGTATGGCGGCAATCTTAGATTTCTGATCGTCAATAAACAATAACTTTGGAGAGGACCTTTCAAGCAACATTTCTGCGATGAAACATTTTGGATTTGCGATCGGCAAAGAAAAAGCAATAGCATTGCAAAGGACCATCCAAGGAACATTTCTGCAATGACACATTCGCATTGACCTCTATGGTTTCTGAGAAGAAGACCTTTGAAAATATTCCCCATAGGGTCCAATGTTCAACTATGTTCCTCAGTGGCAGCCATCTTGGATTTCGGATTGGCAAAAAAAAACCAATAACTTTATAGAGGACCAACCAAGAATTATTTCTGCAATAAAATATTTTCATTGGCCTCTTTGGTTTCTGAGAAGAAAATCTTTGAAAATATTCCCCATAGAGTCCAATGTTAAACTATATTGCACGGTGCAGCCATCTTGAATTTCCGATAGGCCAAAAAACAATATCTTTTGTAGAGGACCATCCAAGAAACCTTTCTGCAATGAAACATTGTTATTGACGTCTATGGTTTCTGAGAAGAAGACCTTTGAAAATATTCCCCATAGGGTCCAATGTTCAACTATGTTCCTCATTGGCAACCATCTTGGAATTCGGATTGGCAAAAAACAATAACTTTATAGAGGACCAACCAAGGAACATTCTTACAAAGTTATGGTTCAAATGCTTTACGGTTTCTGACAAGAAGATCTTTAAAATTTCAGCCAATCGGAACACATTATTGTCCCTGGCAGCCATCTTGAAATTCCGATTGGCATGAAAAAACAACAACTTTGTAGAAGTCTTTCCAAGGAACTTTCCTGCCAAGTTTGCTTCCAATCTGTCGGGTTGTTTTAGAGAAGAAGAGTGAAATGTGAAAAAAAAACTAACGACTGCGGACGACGATGCCAAGTGATGGCAAAAGCTCACAAGGTCCTTCGGACCAGGTAAGCTAAAATACTCAACTATTTCTACAAGGATATGGCTTTCTTAACTTTTGGCCATGAGCGTACCTGATGAAGGGTAACCAGGAAAGCGCTTCGTACGCAATATAATTGGAATCTGTTATTTTGAATTAATACCACTGGGTCGATATTACTGCTGGTGGACTGTTAGTTCCAGTGGGTACCATCCACTTATCCTACCCGTAGTCAGTGGTTCGGTACTGAGATGATTTATTAGATAAATATAATTTGAAATTTACAGTTTATAAATATTGTAATTTTGTAAAAATAAGGCTATAACTCCATAAGGCAAAACTGACCTTAACCAGATTTTAGCTATTCTCGTTAGGCCTGGTTTTTGTTTTTATTTTTTTCCTCCGGCTGTTTTGATAATGCTTGGCTTTCCAACCTTTTTGTCATGAACGTACCTGATAAAGGTTAATTCAGAGAAGCACTTCGTACGCAGTACAATTGGTTTCTGTGATTTTAAAATAGATGTACAGTTAGCAAAATCTATTGCTGATTGGTCAAAATAATAAAGAACGGAAGAAGTGAGTATCGAACATATTTGATGTGCTGCTTTCTTAGATAACATTACTGCAATTTTAGCAAGAATAAAAACCTAGCTGAGTAATTCAGTTTGTCGGCACTGGTTTCTTTGATTTTTATATAATAAATAGTACATGTAAGTTGTTCTTTATTAAATCAATCTATTCTTAAGACATTTAGATATATTGATACTGTTCAAGAAGTATATGAAGACTGACGAAAAGATTTGCATCTATTAAACAACATTTGCTCTGATATGGAAAAGGTGAAACTAAAGATATGTATAAAAGGAACCGATTAAGACAAACATGAGAGACAAACGTTGAATATAGGAGATTAAAATAACATGAATTTATTAACGTCAAAAATATCACTTCATAAAGTTTCATTTTCTTGACTTTTGACTATTTATTAATAGAACAACACCTGTTTTATTCAGTTTATTGGAAAAAAAATTCGCTAAATTATTTCAAAGTACAAGGAATTTCCAGACTCATAAAATCCTTAAGAATATACATCGAAAAAGGATTGGGCAATTCTTCCAGAAAATTTCTCAGATTTCGATTTGAAATAAATATCACATTATAACTTAGTATCCGACATGTCGTTAAAAATTCAGCCGATTTGATTAAATGAAAGTAAATGCTGCTACTTCCTTTCTGAAATTTACATCGATTACAGATGGATGCAGACAAAACCTGAACAAGGGTTAACTTAATTCTGTCCAATTGACTCCTCTGAAGGACAGCTTCGAACCAGACCAGCAAGCTAACTTAAGTCTAGAACAACTATAGCATATTGACCGCGATTTTGGTCTAGGCTAAAGCAACCAGAAAGCAGGACATGTCTGGATTAACAGACCAGACCGGGGAGTAAGTTTGCTTTACCGACCATACCAGATCAGACCAGATAGTGAGTTAATTTTACCGCCCAAACATTAAGCCTTGTACAGTTTGCAAAAAGCAGTTCGTATCTCTAGTTAACTTGGAAACAAGTTAACTTGTTCGAATGTCCGATTTATTAAAGCAAACTGACCTGTAAGTTAACTTATGACTAAGTCTGCATAAAGCACACCAGCCCGGGGACAACGTTTATTCATCAAGTGAACTAAGAAGTGTCTAAACTTGTCCAAACAATTATCTTAAGTTAACTCAAGACGGTCATAATGTCTGGTAATTAACGTAATGTTCAGGTTCTGGCTTTACCTGTCTGTAAAACAGTTTATTCTCAAAGTTCAGCACACTCAAATTTTCTAAATAAAGCAGGTTATTTGCCAGTACCAACTTTTTGACAGATTGTGTTTTTCGATAGTAATGTTTTATAGAATTATATTCACTTTTTTTAAGAAACCACTTGTGCATTTTATCATTCTTCTAGGAAACTTTTGAACAACTGTTGACTATATCAAAAATAGTCTTTAGGATACATTAAATCAATTCATAGTTCTTCGGACTCTCTCGCTCCTAAAACTTTAAGGCAAGAAAAATAATTGTTAAATACCGCCTTTCTCTTCTCACTTTCATGATTTTTCGCCTCATTTCAGTAATTACAATCTAAAATAAAATGATAGCTCGCTTCTGCAAAATAGAAATTTCATAGAAATTTAAAAAAAAATCCTTTCATTTATCACATTTTAGGCATCACTTACCAAAAACTAATTTCAGAGAAAGAAAAATAAAATTAAAGTATAGCTCACTCGTTCCATTATTTTTTGTAGAAAATCCAAAGAACTATAAACCAATTTTGCTGTGATCTTAAAAATAAAATTTGTGAGAATTCTATGTATCCAACCTTTATTTTTATTACAGTAAAACTTCATTTGTGTGTGTGTGTTCTTCAAATATTAAAAAGGAAAATCTTAAATCGGAGTTTTATTCTTTGGCCCTTTTTATATGTTGTGTATGACATTTATCAGTCTATATATTGTCGAAATTATTTGATTTATTTAAAAAAAATGTTTAGACACCTCACTAAAAGGTGATGCCACCAAAAACTAAAGGTAAAATAAAGGTGTAGAACTATCAGATTATCAGAATTCAAATTTTCTTTCAGCACGCAAACTAAAAGCTCAATTGTGTTTCCAAATGTCACAACTTAATGTCACGTTATGACAATACAAAAAACTGGCTCCTCTAGTCAAAACAAAAGACATATTGTTTCAAGAGAAGTTCTGCGTATCTTTTCTTGCAACTTATTCAACCCAATTGGTATCTTCGAACAACAGCAGATACATTCATAATCTTTTGTGAAATTCAAAACTCACCGCTACTTTTCCTGGCTAACTACGGAAAGTTTAGAAAGAAAGAGAGAATTCATGTTAAGTGGACACGAAAGTGACAGTGCATGTTAATTTGCAAGAAACAACAAACAAAAATAGTCAACATAAATGTGTACATTGAAGCGAATTAGAGGGTGCACACGGTAGTAAGGAGAGCTACACAGATCTGGCGAGTTAACGTTATTTAAGTAAACTCCCGTTTACCTTCTTCACTTAGCAGATAGAGCGAACATCTGTATCTATGCACTGTCCGGTAACTCAGCGTTAACGCAATGTAAGGCATGGTCGGCATCCATTTTTATTATTTATCCATATTAAATCTTTAAATTGTTTTCTATTAGGTACAAA
Organism: Lithophaga nigra; assembly: GCA_028566555.1. NCBI lineage: Eukaryota > Metazoa > Mollusca > Bivalvia > Mytilida > Mytilidae > Lithophaga > Lithophaga nigra. The sequence continues at coordinate 7,320 of JAOXYJ010285011.1, read as the reverse complement.
ACGAGGACAGATATATACATTTCTGAATATTAATATCGATTAAAAAGTTTTCTGGTCGCTTTTAAATTCAGTGGACGTAAAAATAAAAACAAATGCTATCCGACTGCAATCATATTTTGACTGTTCCTGACTTAACTTGATAGAATATTGGGAACCTTTCGAGTCGGTTTAAAAAGATGCTAATAGTCCTATTTTATATGTAGGTATTAGAACACAACACAATGATATACATTTAACATTACAGATTGATAGCAGAGAGTCAGAGTGGATAAAATTACCTCAAAACGTTCTCAATAGGGCACTGAAATATTGACATTTGGCAACTGGGATTATTTAAGCATATCATTGGACAACTCTAAAACATGTTGTTTTTGTTTTAGGTGCTTTGATTTGACGTGAAAGACACTCGTTCGCATAATATATATAAAAGTAGATATATTGGAAAATATGCTCAAATATTATCATTGATTAATCATGTTTTATTGCACACAACAACATATATGGAAAAAAAGCTATTCCAACTGACAAAGACGTCCTCCCCTTCCAAAGTTTACAAACATAATAATGGCAACAAAGCAACAATACATTACAATAAATTATGTAAGGACTTTTTCTAAGAAAACGAAAATATAAGGAGTAAAGAAGAAAAGAGAGAATGATCATATGGACAGAAATTGCTACTGCGTATCAAACAATCGTTTAGACTGTTTAATAAATAATTGAACTTTTTCAAAAATGTGGAATTTTCTCGATCTCTACAGTCACCATTTCCGAACAGAAGAACCTTAAAGTTTTCATCATTATCCTGAAGTTCAGTAAACAAGGTTGCTCTTTGGTTTACTCAATAAAAAGCGATACTCATCTTCGTATGGAGAGTCACAGCTACATTTAGGATCATTTAGTACGTAAATTCTTTTTCAAATCAGCGTTTAATTTACTACACTTTTATCTAAGTCTAATATGAAGTGTAGTAAATTAAAGGCTGATTTGAAAATGATTTAGCTCAAGGATCTAAATGAAGCCATCATCTCCGGTGTTACTAAATATCAGGGCTGTCTCACCCGAATTTTTTTCAGAATACGTTTAATATCTGTATCATTTCGTCAGATACATGTTACGACAGCAAAGCTGAAATAGCCGAATTATCTCCCAGTCAGAGAAATGATGACAATAAACAAAACTTGTGCTCGTAATTCCTGGTTTTCTCGAATGATTGAGTAAACAAGATATCCAACATTATCAACGGTTACTACCAACTGAAGTAAAATATTCGTAGATTCGAATGCGACCTATGATAAATATTGCTATGTAGAAGAGCTAATTACTTTACTGGGTATCAAAATATGCCCCGAAAATACGTAGATTCGTTGTTGTTTTACCGGTAGCACCGGTGCTGGGGGTCGACAATTTGATTTTTCGGGAGGGGGCTTGGAAGATTTTTGTGAATCAAATTATTTATTTTCAACTGTTTCGCCGTTAATTTTGACGAAACCGAAGCAAAATTATTTATTTCCATATAAGTTATGATCTGGGTGCGGATGGGGGAAATTGATTGCTTTTTGTTTGTTTAACGTCCAGCGTCAAATTTATATGCACATTTAGGACAAGAACAAGTAAGCAATATATCAATTGGTAGAATCTGAAAAGTGGGGATATAGGGAGAAGAGACGGATAATTTTAATTGCCACTGGATAAAGGGGACAGGATGCGTAGGGACGAATAATTTAGCCTTGTAACTGGTCACCTACGTACCACTCGTAATGAATTTGTTACAATTGTTCTTTAGTGTGCAGAGAGTGTGGCATTCGCCCAACACGGGACCTCGGATTTCACATCCCCATCTGACGGACAGGTTGTGTGTTTATATTCCCGCACAACCACAGGCAGTCCGTTTAGGAGGGGTCCTACCCCGCAAGCTGGAAAATCTAGGCCCTATATCTTTACCCTAGAGGGTCCCTCGCGACCGGCCTGTGTATATGTATTCCCGCACAGCCACGGACAGTCCGTTTAGGAGGCGTCCTACCCCCAAACATGGAGAAGCTAGGCCATATTTCTATATCCCGGTGGGTCGCTCGGTGTCAGCCTGTGTTGTTCTATTCCCGCACAGTCGCAGACAGTCCGTTTAGGAGGGGTTCTACCCCCTCAAGCTGGACTGGAGAAGCTATAAATGTAGTTCCTATTTATATACCCGGGGTTCCTTCGGGGAGATTGAGGCCAATATTTTTTTTTCTTCAGTGCGCGGATCAAATGATTTATTTTCATGAACATCAGGATCAAGATATTTATTTACAACATCTTCCAAGCCTCCTCCTCCCCAGAAAATCAAACGATCGGCCCCTTACTGCCGGGATACGGCGTTACAGGTTGCACACGGTGATGTGTAACACAGCTAAAATAGAAACAATTACTTACAAAGTAAAACGTTGCATTGTTATATAGTGTTTTCTAAACATACCACTGCCTGGTTGCCATGGTTACCAACCACAAATTAGGCTTCAATATATGTATTACTATAACTAGGTATTAAATATTTCATATGTTTTTTACAGGTTTTGAAATAATCCTCATGTACAGACTTGCATATAACCTTATTTTGTTGCAATGTAGCATTTTTGTTCTGATATGATCATATTTTTTTGATAACGTGGATGACAGTTGATGACGTCATAATAGGACATTATTGATTTAATTTTATCAATATTGTATATTTTTGAAAAAAATGGGTCACAGGCTTCTTTCAGTGTACATTTTATCAGACTGTGAAGATAGGCTGTTTTTGGCCCTTATCCCCCGTTCTCCTTTAATATCTATTTCAGGAAAATTACTGTTTGATATTACAAGAGTCTTTGTTTTCTTCAAATTAAAATCGACGAGCCAAGTTTTGACAATATAGCAAGAGAAGATAAATTTGCATTTATATTTATTTCCCTAGGATAAAATTATCTCCAGTGCATGATAGTGAATTGTCATCAGCATATAATTTTGTCAGACATGTGATATTATCTTTAATATTAATTTGTAAACGAAAGAAATAATACAGGTCCAATACTGAACCTTGTAGCACTCCTACTTTCACCGAACTCAGGACTAATAATTCATTATTTACAACTAAGGCTTGTTTTCTATTATATATATAATCTTTTATATCATTGCAATAAATTTCCAGATATGGCATAGGATTTCAGTTTCTATATTTTGCCTTTGTGAAAAACTCTGTCAAGGGCTTTAGATATTCTGGCTGTTTTATTCTGGTTTTAGATGTGGCTACTAAGGTGTCAGTTTATTTTCAACGACTTTTAAGTTAAGTCCATCTATCTTGCAAAATATAATTGTTCGAAAGCCTCAAACGCTGGGGTCGAAATCGTGGCTTGCTTTTATTGCTATCACCAAACCTTGTCCCATTTGAAATCTAAGCGTATACTCATAATCGCCGTCATTCAAAAGCCAATGACTCCGATTGTTTTCGTTGTTGTTGTATAGCAATTTCAGAGAAGTTCATCAGTTAGGCGCATTTTGTTGCAGTTGGTAATTTTGGGGACCGGAAAAGAAAATTCTAACCAAAGATACGTAAAGGATAACATATTAGAAGTCTACAGAAGTGGGAAGAGGTATAAATAACTTTATATATAAAACAATCTATTCATCTTCTCGAAAATGGACAGATATTTAAGATGACTATGGTTGCTACACAGTGTTAAACAAATATACTAGTTTGATCTCAACTATGGGTGTAAAAAGACTTGTTTGTACATTAGCATTGTTTTGTAGTTTTCTTTAAAAAAATACCAAATTCTTAAATTTTGATTAAATTCTGTTCAACCCCAATTTACAGTTATTACATTATCAAATTGAAACTAATTGAATATTTCGAACACTTTTATAAATAAGTGTACTGAAAAATAAAAAAAGGTTCTCAAATTAAGTGAGATGGCAGATTTCGCTGATATTGAAAGAATTACAATAATTTTAATTGATGAAAAAGTCAATTTTTTGATGATTGTAAAAATGTTTTATATGCCATTTAGAGACTCTCCAAATAGAAATTTTCGCAAAATAAATGATATCTGATTACGCTTCATTTGATGGAAAACACAATTCTGTCTTTAAAATTGTAGTCCTTTGTCACTATATATGAAACATTGAACCAGCTAGATGTTAAAGAAATTTTGAAAAACTTCTTTTTTTCTGAAATTGAAAACTTTCTACCGCCAGTTCAAAAATATTTGTATTTCAAAGACACCCCTTCAATGTAAATCATTTCAATATCATGGATCATTGAATAACCGTATGAAAATAATTCATTAATCTTTTTGATGAAAGGAACACAAACGCAGCAAAACCATTCTTATCTATAATATATTAAATGAAAAGACTAATATATGTGGCCTTCCCTATCCATATTTTAGATTTTATTAAAGGTTGATATTATGCACAAAAAAATATTTGTTGTATTCTGTCAACTTGAATGTCAAAACTTGCACACGAGAATTAAAAGATGTAAAACGATAATAAAGAAAATAATGCGGGGGCGAAAATTAAAGGAACATGTATTATTATTTGTGAACAAAATCCCACTTAGACATCTGTCAGACGTTTCAATTTGTATCGAGATGCAAAGGTCAAAAAATCAAATTTTATATGCAAACGCCCATTCGGAATCCATAAAGAAACTTTTAAATGTAAATTGTTGTCCTACCATATTTCACTAATACTAGATGATATTATTATCACTTAAATATTTTACAAAAAGAGTTCATTAAATATTCCTATCCTATAAGATGCAATATCTGATGTATTTTTATAGTCATAATCTTCTGTTTAATGCATTGTTCAAAATCATTTGCAGCGGATGTTATGCCTCATATAAATTGATATTTTAACATTTAAAATGAATGCGATAAAAATTATATTAAAAACCGTTCATGCACAGTACTATCTCATTAAACACCCTTTTCTAATAATGTTTATAGATTTATCTATTTTTCGATCCAGTCATTAAATAATCTATGTGCTTTCTTTACTTTTGATTGTCTGTCATACAAGCTGTGTTCCTTTGTCTTACGCACGAAAGGTATGTTTTTGTAGTAAATGCTACGGTAATCCTTCTTTATTAGTATTTACTGTTTATAAAAATACTACATAATAAACAGATAAAACCTAGACGTCGAAGAAGTTTTTCATATTAGAACAAATTCTTGAATTACCAGGATATCAAGGCAAATTGGTATCCATGGAAGCAGAGTCGTCCGTTTGGGACCTAAAATTACTTGAAATGATTCAAAAGGTTTGTCATAACTGTCTTTTATCGGAAATCTTGCCTGTTGAAGATGGCAGGAATTTGAAGGAGACTGTGAAAACTAAACTAAATTAGACACTCTATACATTAACATTTATAGTATCGAAATGGGTTTAAAAAGTTAATCAGTAGTAGCTCCGGTCAAGTAAGAATACCCCATTCAGTGGGAATTAATGATTGATTTATGTCGCCCTTTGGCACTGTAAAAAATTCCATTTACCGCTGCATCTGAGACAATGTTTTTAATATATTTATATGTTCAAAATATCTTATTACAATTAATATTTTAATGAGATGTTTCAACATTTCAAAGAGAAAAATGGGAAAATCTGTAAAAAAATATTTTTCTGTGCATATATTTTAAAATATAGAAAAGAAGAAGATAAAATGGACATAATTTGGAATAACGATCAATTTTCGGTTTTGTCAAAATTTATAAGACAGGTAGTTTCATTTTGTTTATCTAAAATTGGAAGCGCACCGTCTGTTTTATTTTAACTTAATTTATTTATTTATATAAGTCTGTAAGAATCTACCAACCAGTAAACTTGTTAGGTATCGGATCGTCAGAAATGACAATGCTACACAAGCCGTGAAATTTATACAAGTCTAAATGAATGTGCAACGATACCGATTTGCAGATGAACAGCACTAGAAAACAAGTGATATAAATAATTAAATTATGAAATATTTCGATCAACTTATGATCTTCGTCAGTGAATTGACAAGTAGAACTATGTCTATCGTGTTTTGATTTTATCTTACGAACTCAGTCAGGTATGACATCGATCTTGAACTTTTATGTGTGTGTGTGTGTGTGTGTGTGTGTGTGTGTGTGTGTGTGTGTGTTAATTTCGAGGACCTTCAGGAACATTAGTTGTTGGTAATGGGGTCATCCTCTTTAAATAAAGATTATTTTTTTATTTTATTTATTTTAATATCAAGGCATACAATCGGAGTCACGTGGTGGATATACACACACCGGAACCAGCATTCGAGTGGTCCGCTTGTCAGATACGTTTTTCAATTTATTTCCATACCAGAAAACCGTTACCCTCAGTAATGTCTAGAAACCTTAAGATGCACATACCTAATCTGTATATCTCTGAATCTGACACGTAATTCCAAATTTACTTGCGTTTCATCTACTGAAATCTTGGAAAGAGTATCTTGGCCTATTTTAGGGTACAGGTGTGCACCCAGAAACTCAAGCATCCTATCCATTATATACTAATGCCAGGTTCACAGGTACATTTAATATGTATCGAATACGTATTCGATGCGTATTCGGTACATTTAATACGTTTCGAACACGCATCGAAAACACTTGTCGTGTCCATATGTCAACAAATTATTGATATGCATCGAAAACGTTTCAGCTGATACGCATTATTTAATAAGTGTTTGACGCCGCGTTCACACGTAATACGTATTCGCTGAATGCGCATCGGCTAATACGCATCGCAAACGTTATACTAATTTATCACTTAAGAAAAACAAAAAGGTTTACACTTGGAGTGTCACAGCTCGAGTCGTATGTTCGCAAAAATACTAATAATTCATGATCCATTAATGTACTATTTACTTAAAATTGCCATCATTTGATATATATGTTAGCGAAATTTTCTACCCTTTAGATACTTTCGCATCCTAAAATACATGCCAATTCCTGTCACACATCTGTTTACAGGAAATTAACCCCCGGGACTGAACCACCTACATGTAATACACCGTTAACTTAATGTGTGAGACATGAGAAGCAGTTTATTGAACACAAGATTCTGAAGATCTCCTGAACCAGTGTTAGGCTTTGAACCCGACACTTACATCTCGTTTATCACGGGTTTTCATTTGTAGAAAGAAATGAATTTTAGATTCACTATTACGTTACATAATAAACGTTTTCTTATAATTAGAATAATTTTTCAATATTTTCAATAAATGAAAGATGTCTTTCACTTTGAAAATCATGAACCCTTGAACTCGTTCGAACAACAAATTTATTTCGTTTGAACGACTTACCA
>JAOXYJ010283912.1:0-16094 GCA_028566555.1 Lithophaga nigra | reverse complement strand
ACATATTCTTAGTCTTATCATGTGCTTGTGCACCTCCTATTTTATATTTTGATCGGACTGATTTTTGGGGTTTCTCAAGGCATACGACAACATGTAACATGGACTTAGCAACATATATCAAAAGGGGTACACATCTTGTACCCGTAACTCCTCCTAAACCGCTTGATTGAATTTCATGAAACTTTCGTGGAATCTTAGTCTCATCATGTATTAGTGCAAATCCTATTTTATATTGCAGAGCGGGGGTTCTACATTTGTGATCTTTGATGACAGTACTAGTGTTGACTGTATTTATAAAATATGGTAACCTAGTTCAGTATTGTATTCTAAACAAAGAATAGTTCATCAGGATCGCTATCAGTTTGATATTTATATAAATATACCAAAACGGTGTTAGTTGGTCATATGAACCTTCAAAGTTTTCCATAATGTTTCCTGTGTCATAGAGCCATTTTGTTTCATCCACAATGTTTTGTGGGGCCTATACACATGCTTTGTGAGTTTTCCACAAAAAAATGTTGGGTGCAATTGGGTATGACTAATACTCAGGTGCTGTGATTATTTCACAACGTTGTGTTCGACTTACAGGTATCCTTTGTGATTTATTTACAGAGTTGTGCGTGACCTATACAACGGTTTGAAATTCTTCCACAGTATTGTGTTTGACTTAAAGTATCCTTTGTGATTTATTTACAGACTTGCGTGTGACTTGTACAAAGGTTTAGGAATTCAGATTTTCGAGATTGATGAGTGATGCAGGCAGATTAGGACAATCTTCTTCTATCGATTCAGCAGTTCTCATTCCCAGCTTTGTGTAGGAGTTCAGATTCTTTGTGCGTGTGTATATGTTGTCGTATCATTACCGGAGAATGAGTTTTATCATTCGTTAGAAATCTTTTTAGAGATTTAATGTTTTATTTTAAAGTTAGGGACAAATTTCTTTGTACCTTCGAGGTTCGAGATATGAAAAAAAATATTTTCAGCGGTAGAAAAAAGGATGTACTTCCGTTGAAAGTATACAGCTACAAAAACATGACAAATATCGGATTAGAATACCAAAGGAACAAGTTCAGAAAGGCAGAATCGGTAGACAAGGCAAAATTGGGAAGACAGAAACGGGGAAACCACAAAAACGACAAGAAGACAATATAAAACCAAAGAAAAAAGTAAACAGAGGAAAGAGAAAACATGAACAAGACAACGCAAAAATCAAGCACTTACAATGTGAACGCCCACAAGAAATCAAGTAAGTGACTTGGTAGTTAAAAAGTATATATTACTCCGCATAATAGGAGAACAAGATTACGCACTATATACATGTATTACTTTGAATAACACGAAAACAAGATTACGCACTATATGTTACTCTGTGTAACACGAAAACAAGATTACGCACTATATATTACTTTACATAACTCAAAAACAAGATTACGCACTTAATGAAAATCCACAGATTAAAGAATCTATACTTAAATTCTTTTAGCGAAATATATATATATGATTGCAAGCAATTTGGCATTCATGCCTGACCTACATTCATACAGTAAAACAGCCCTCGGGTAGCCAGTTGAAGCACTAAAAAAAATCCGTTAAATACTGAAATGGACCACTTCAGGGAATCGAACTACCAGTACAATAATGAAATAAAGTGTATCATCGATTCATAATCTGTTTTACATGTATGTACGTATTTCCAGTTAATTACGCTATATTTTATTAAATAAATACTAACCTTGGTAACCTTGTCCCATGCTCTCTCAAAATCCAACAGGGTCATAGTGGTTTTTACTGTATTTGTGATGTAGTTGTGATAATAAACAAGTGTGGATACACTACTTTCGATAGAACTTTCAGGAGTTGTCGGCAGAGAGTCCTGGATTCTAATGTTTGAAATATACTTGATGAGAAGAAACTGAAGTGATAAGTCGATCGAAGTAGACTTAACCTGGGAATTTCCTGGAAAACACAACACATACGTTCTGTTATAGTTTGCACTATTTAGGTAAGTTATGTTCTGTAGCAGATAATATTTAGGTAAGTTACATTTTATAGTTGAACACTTTACATGCTTTAGGTAAGTCACATTTTAAAGTAGACAGTATTTACATGTATATTGCAGAGAGTATTTAGTTAAGTTACGTTTAATAGTAGACAGTATTTAGGTAAGTTGCATGTATAGAAGACAGTATTTAGGCAAGTTACATTATATTACAGACAGTATTTACGTAAGTTACTTTTTACAGTAGACAGTGTTAGGTAAGTTATACGTTTTACAGTAGTCAGTAGTTACATTTTTTATAGTAGATAGTATTTAGGAAATTTATATTTATAGCAGACAGTATTTTGGTAAGTTGAATTGTATAGAAGATAGTATTTTGGAACTTCGTGTATGCTTTTTCAGACAGAACAAACTTTTTATGCAGTTTTTGAAGCATTTTTTCTTTCGCCTGAATCTCGATGAACACAAATGCCGATTTCTTCCTTGATCAGCTGTAGGAACATTATATTTTTGTGAAGGAAAAACTCTCCTAAAATCTGTCTAGACTGCTAACAATACACTATCTTAACATCCAAAAATTACCATATCAGCATTTTCAACAAATTGCTTGATGCCAAACGTTGGGAATCCAGAGAAAAATAAATGCTAAAAGCCAAGCAAAGCTACAAACCATCAAAAAAATATGTGACGCCAACATCAGCCTACAACATCTTTGCATGACGGAGATAAACCTAGTTTTAATATAATCCAAACAACTCTACTAAACCTGTTCCGGTTCCTTCAAGTAATAGAATTGCGCCTCGCATTTCATCATTATTGGAAAACTAAATATATGTCCTAGAGTTCATCTGTAACAAAATGTTTCAGTAGATCTAACGAAAATCTTTGAAGTTTTTCTCTGCATATGTTGAAAATGGTCATGTTTTAGCCAACAGGTTAAATAATTAACTCCAGCTTAAGGATGTTTGCTGCTGAAGTTCAAAATAAATAGATTTTACTAAATTAAGATTTTTTTAATGTGAATGTGCATTATTTCAAAATTATGGACAAAAAGGATATGTTCGTGTGCTTGTTTCTGAAATATTATCAAATGAAAAATACAAAGTTTTGGCGGGAAAATTTTCTCTCGGTATTTTCCATAGGAAATACATAGGGAAATTAGTGTCTACACATGTTCGAAAAGTGTTGAAGGAATAAATAACTTTTTGAAATATTTTAATGGAAAAGCCTTTGAAATAAGTCCTTTGAGAAAATGAATAGATATATGGGGGTTGCACGGCAAAAAAATCTATGGTATTTCTTATGAAAACTCAGAAGGAGTTACAAAATATTTGTCAAAGTCAGAAATGCCACAAGCGAACATCCGTAACTTTCAATGTGCTTAGATGAGCTCTGGGTATGTATTTCACATGTTGAGAAGATCCTGTCATTCTGAGTCATATCCACAATTTGCATTGTACATTACAGATTTCTAAGATAATTTGGGCATACATTTAATAAAAAGTTCACAGGATGATCAGTAATTTTACTTTTAAACAGGAAAACAGATCTATGTCTTCTAGATATGTTGTCAACCTGTAATTGTCCATTCAATAGTTCACATGTCAAAGTAGAGAAGGACAGGACTCAGAAGAGAGAGCTATAATTAACTCATGAATAGTCACTGTACAAAGTTAAATGACGTCTTTTTTTTTACATTCACTTGGATTAACAGTTGTGTAGTACATTTGTTTATTTAAGGAACTGCACTAATTATTATATTTTTCCAGGGATCCAGATTATGACCTTAGAATTCTAAATGCTGATGAAAATGTCATTTTTCTCGGATCCATGAAAATTGATATCATCTAATTGAAGTGAATCCCCTGAAGTCTGATCTTAGTAATTTTGCTTTCATTTTCTCAGGATATCATATATTTTATTATTTAATATTTATAACAGTGGAAACCTGTCTTAAGTGACCACTGTCATGAAGGACAACCCTCTTTTAAGAGACCACTTCAAGATGTCATTGCTCATTATAATCCATATTAAACTAACCTCTTACAGAGTTCCTGAAAAGAAGTTTTTTCTTATCAGACATTTGGACTGACAACATCTTGGAATTTTATCAGTCCAAACTTATTTTTGTTAGTCCGAGTATTTAATTCTGTATAATTATGTAAAGTTTTGTATCAGATATTTGGACTGACAGAAAAATATTGTTGTCAGACATTTTGATTTTTTATCAGCAAAACTGACAGGACTGACACTTTTCAAGAACACTGGGTAGGTTCTGTGATAGAAATCTTAACACTGACTTATGAAGTTAAGACAAGGATAACATTAGCAGGTAAGTGTGGTAGGTTCTGTAATAGGTATCCTAACACTGACTTATGAAGTTCAGGACAAGGATAATATTACCCACTACCCAGTTAAGTGTGGTGGGTTCTGTAACAGATATCCTAATATTGTATACATTTATAAAGTTCAGGACAAGGATAGTATTACCAGGTAAGTGTGTTAGGTTCTTTAATAGAAATCCTAACACTGACTTATGAAGTTCAGGACAAGGATAATATTACCCAGTTAAGTGTGGTGGCAGATATTGCCAGGTTCTGTAACAGATATCCTAACACTGAACTGACTTATGAAGTTCAGGACAAGTAATAATATATATCAGGTAAAGCAGGTAGATGTTACCAGGTTCTGTAACAGATATTCAAACATTGAACATACTTATGAAGCTCAGGACAAGGATAATATCACCAGATAAGTGTGGTGACAAATGTTAAAAGGTTTTGTAACAGATATCCAAACATTGAACTAACTTGTGAAGTTCAGGACAAGGATAGTATTATAGGTTAGTGTGGTGGCAGATATTGCCAAGTCCCTGATATCTGAGAACTATCTGTAAAAGCAAAGACATGATTTTGTTCGACTGTATTTAGTAATAATGTAATGACAATTCTGAAATGTATTTATGAGATCATTTTCCTAAAATCTAATATTTGTTCAATACAGCTCTTTCTTCAGACGTTTGTATACTGTAATGCTCAGAAGTTTGTATACTGTAATGCCAGTAGCTGGAGATATTCAGGATAATGTGCTAAAAGATTTCGAGTTTATGTAGGTTTACTGGGGAGATTCATTTGTCATTCCACCAGATAGACTTTTATTTCCTCAACTCTGAAACGTTTGCTTTGTTTTACAGTGGATCAGCAGTGAATGTACAAGTTACTTTAGAGAGAGAAGATGAATTGGCAGGACCTGTAATAGCACCATTCTTCCCTCAGGTAAGTAATTATATGTTCTCAAATATCAAGTATTTATAAATTATTGAAAATCCAATACTTTATTACCATGGATTTCTGTCTTTTAATTTCAGTGGATATATGTATTGGTCATGGCATTAAATCAGATCTTCAGTTAATTGTCAAATTTTTTGAACTTTCCAATTTCTCATTTCTTAATCTGAAAAACTGATGTGTGATTTTGTAGTTTACTATAATTCAGTCAAGCACTTGTTCTACCAATCATGATTCACCAGTTTGGTTAGTGATGCTGTATGCAGGAAAAATGTGAAAGGTTTTCCAAGGATATTGCAAAATTTATAACTAACCTCTTGCTCAAAATGTATAACTGTCTGCTCTCGGGTATAAACAAAATCAAGATGTTAGTATATTCATAATGACACATTTCCCTGGTGAAGTTGTGAATTCAAAACTCGTGTAGTTGTATTAACTTGATTAGATGAGCCTTACAATAAACTGTCCATTAATGAAACAGGGCATCATAATGACTTACAAAATATTAAACTATTATAAAGTGATTGTCAGTGTTCTGAGTAAGAGTACATGTATAACAGCAGATTTAGTTGGAGGGTTACAATAAGTGACTGGTATATGATGATTATGGATTGAATGTCAAAGAAACTGTTTATGGACATGTTATGTATATTCTATTTCAAGTTCAGCTAAAGCTAATTTCATTCCATAAGAAACAGTTGACACATTAACTGAAGTTTTATACACCTTATATTTCCAGAAACGTGAAGAAGGCTGGTGGGTTGTTATTGGTGACAGTAAAAACAATTCTCTTCTGTCCATCAAACGATTGACCTTACAGCAGAAAGCAAAAATCAAGTTAGACTTTGTGGCGCCATCTCCTGGACATTATAATTATGTTATATATTACATGAGTGATGCTTACATGGGATGTGATCAGGAGTATAAATTTAGCATTGATGTCAAGGAAGGAGAGAGTGATGAAAGTGACAGTGATAGTGATTAGACCAAAGGTCAAATGTCAAGGTTACAGATTTGACCAGTATCAAGGATTAAAGACCAAGAAATCAATACTGGACATTGAAATGTGATATCATTACCCTCATTTATGGACAAATTTATGACATAATATTTTCAGATAAAATATTTTTAGGGACAAATGTAAACAAGATACCTATGGGTATCATTTGAACCTCAATTCTGGACATCTGATAAAACAGAAAGCAGCCTAAATTATGGACATGTAAATTTGTGAGATAATTTATGACCAGCTTTTAGTTGGTTACTAATAAATAATAATCAGGTAAACAGAGATCTTAAGTTATCAGTTAAAGCTGTGTTTGTATGAAGAGTAATTTACTGTTTTGAAATTTTTAGTATGTCACTTACAATATGTACATATGGGGTATGTGTAAATATATCAACCCTATTCACATAAATATATGTAAAAAAAATGCCTTTCACCACAAAAAAGTTAAACCCTCTGTAAGTCAAGATAAATATTCATGGTTTTGTTGTAATTGAGTAAACAGTACTGTTAAATCAAAATGGTATGTGTCTGCATACTGATATATTTAAATGTACTATTGTACTGTGTCACTGTACAATCAGTAGAAAGATGCAGTCATTAATGATAGCATGTGGTGTAAGGTAGTAATAATGTCAAACTAAAAATAATTAAAATGTTAGGTTGAAAATACATTATTGTACTTTTTTCAAATAATCATACATTTATACATACAATCAAACAAAATATTGCTAGCGATTCAGAAACAAGCTATATAAGGCTTATATTAATCCATTCCCTTTACAAGGAAACCAATTACTACAAGGAATAGGATTAATATAAGGAAGCAGAAAGTAACCTTTTTATGTCAGTCTTGTTAATGTGTTGATCATTGTTTATGACTAGTTCGTTGCCTCTTTGACCACTGTTTGTTATTTTCATCATATACTTTATATAAAGACATTAGAATTTGCACATTTATTTCAGGGTCAACCAACCATTGGTTTTTTTGATAAACTTGTGGCCTCATTTTACTTGTGTAAATTTTTAGTACGAGAACAAAATTTCTCAAAATTCTTTTCAAAGACTTTTCATTTCTTACATTGAAAACAAAAGGTTAAAACAGCACATTATTTTGATGACTTCTCAGAATGATTTCTAGGGAATGCTGGAACAACTGCATATATTATTCATTAGGACCTTGCATCACAGTATGCTTGAAACTGATAAGTTATACAATACAGCAAAACATATACTAACCCAGAAATAATTAGGAAACCTGCTTAAGTCAAAGTGTCAGTTAACAATGTCGGATATCAGCATCCAACTGTTTTGAAATGCGTTCCCATTGGTGTCACATAGGAGTTGCCAAACTTAATGACACTGGATTTTGTAAGATTATAATAAAAAAAAAACATGAAAATATTGCAACAGTGCTAACATTCTCCATTTTCATGTGTTTTTTGCTTTTTAATATTTGTACATGTATTAATTAGTTTACATAAAAAAAAACCATATTGTATGAACAAGCATTGTAATAAAGTCATTTTGTCATAATATAGTGTTCACAACACATAAATTCTTTTTGCCTTCTAATTATGACTCTGGAAAGAATTTTAAAATATCACCATGGCCAAATTACAGCATCTATAAACTGATTTCCATCTGTGAGTATATAGGAAACTGGAATTTGTTATTTTTCGGGTTATTTTGCAGTTTTGTGTCCGAATGAAATCAGTGATAAGCAGAATACACAGACATTTATTTGATGTGTCTCAGTTCAGATATTTCTCTTGTTGATTTGCTACAGGTTTAGGCTTACAGTTATAGCCTAGAAAAAATAGGGTCGGTAGATCAGCTTTTTTTTTTAGAGATGAAGCAATGCTGCAGACTTACTTGCCACTGTTAGGATGGCAAAAATGCTCAGCCATGCTGGTATTTACATTTATTTTATTGGTCATTCAAATGCTTTAAAAGTACACAAGATTAATGCTATTGTAAAGCATTCAAGTGATATCAAGTAGTCATCGGAACAATGCCAAAAATTCAGATTTGCAGATTTTTTTTTTAAACAAAGGGTCAGTGGCAAAATATAGGGGCAGTTGGATTACCAGAAATGTGTATTTTTATAGGTTTTATCATGCTTCATATCCAGAACACTATTCATTGTTAAATTCCTAACTTTACGGTGCTGATCCTGAGCAGTCTTAATATGTACTTTCTCTTAGATGACTAGTTTCCCTTCCTTTGATAGGCCATTGGTAGAGTGGTCTAGGTAGACTGTTGTATCTACTGTAGATCACAGGCATGTCAACATGGAGAATGGGAGTTGAACCTGACATGGAGCTGAGTATGGTTGGTTCCAACCTACATTAACAAGGACTGCCAGCATTCATGCTTAAGGTCAGGGGGTTCTCACCAGTGTCCTCTGATAGTAAAAATTGGATAATACATGTACAATGTAGTAATACACCTGAAATATGCTGTAAGTGGTACGCAAACCATACTTAATAGTCGTTCCTTGTATCCCATTGCCTTTTGATAGTCCGATTGGGAGATGATTTTATTTATATAATAATGTGTTAGCAATGACTATGCCTAAATAGTGATAAGGATTGAAGACATAGTGCACAACCCAAATGGCATAGTCATTACTAACATAACATTTATTATTATTATTATGCTGACTGTCATATCCAGACGTAATTATACTGGAAAGGAGATCAAACTACTATAACTTATATATTCCATCAGACAGTCATCACAATGTAGTCTTTTCTATATACATAATTGTTTGTGTGTAAAATAACGGAAAAACATAAAAATATTTTTCAAACAAAAATTTGATAAACAAAATAATAAGCAAAAACACTAATAATAACAATAAACAGGAATATGTGTGCACCAACTGCAGCCAACATTTATCAGTGTAATCCTAATGCAATCGCTTAGCGTAAAGCGTTGAGGTGATTATGAATTATTTGACAGACATCTGAAAACCCCGCCTACCTCACGTGAAAATCACTACTTCGTATAGTTTTATCAACGCTATATAATCCTTGTGATATATGCCAAAATAGCTTCTGAACCAATATTACAGGAGAATTTTGCAGTAAGCATAATAACAAATGATGAAGATCAAAAACCAAATATTATTTTGATATTATACCGATTTCAGTCAAAATATAATTTGTATTTGCCTTAACTAATAAGAAATTAAGGAAATGTGTTTTACATATGGTCATAAATGAAGATTTGCAAAGGAAAGGGTAGGATAAGTTTTACTAATTTGCTCACTAACTATCACGGCTAAAATTACTGGTTACTGATCAGTTATTGCTTTCGAACAATGATACATATAATACATGTAGCAGTGTTTAACTGGTTGACGTACTTAGAACAAATGACCAAATATAAACCATTTTTAAGAAAGTTCATGGTTGAATTAGATATTGTATGTATCAACAGCATATTCATACCATTAACGTGTCTTACAGACTTACCCAGAGAAATATTTTGTTCGTGCTACTGGCAGTTCATAAACTATCGAAAAGTAGCCAATATTTAGTAATTTTCTATCTTTCCACCGAAAAAAAACTCTGTAGTGTAAGATTAAACTGTTGCTTCGTGTATGAAATTTTGTATTATATTTTCTTGAAGACTGGATATGAACAGTTGCTTTAATATATAGAAAATTTAATATCATATATTGCACATTTTTATTTGGATTTCATCAATGCATCTTTTAATTAAATGTTAATTATAATTCTATATTATCTCCAACGTCTAAGGTCAGGCTAAAAAAAATCAAAACATCTATATTTGGAAAGTTTAGTGCACAGCACTATTGACAATCAGCATGAATTAACATTAACGAGCCTATTGTGATCAAATATTCGTCTTGCATATTAAGGGCGTCCTATGTGATATTATAAGTTACGTCTTTTGCCAGAAAACTGTGATTTGTCGGATATTAAGTAGTTTCCTGAACACTTTTGATATCCATCCACTGATGCACGAGTAACTGACGTCCTAAAATCCACATCCCCAACACTGAATTTCTCTAAAATTGTAAAAAAATTACAATTGTAATATTCGGATCCCAAATAAGAATCCGAGAAAGATGTGAAAATGGCTTATTACGATTCTCATCCCAGTTACAGAAATCTGGGGACCACCCTAGCATTTTAATGGTATCGATCGTCCTAGGTTAACAGAAAATTCGGATAAAGTGAAGAATGCCAGCATTGTGTACAATATTAGAAAAATTTTTTATACCAATGTTGTTGAGACAATACTGGTTATTCCAGTACTGGGATTCAAGTATTGTCCATTGTCAGCATAATAGTGGTATAAAATGTTTTCCCAGTAATTTGTAACACCAGTATTGTGAGCAGTATAATACTGGTATTTCCAGTATTGTAAAATTTATTTAAAATAAACAACCAAATGAATTAAAGACTTCTATGAAAATAATACATTTTGATAATATATTCCGGTCGTATTAAGTTATGGCGTTGTCGTTGTGCGTCTGTAAACACAGAATGTTTTTAGTACGATAACTTTTGTTCCATCTGACCGATTCTTTTGAAATTTCAACACAATGATCATCAGCACAAAGCAACAACATATATTGTAATATATACACGTTAATCAAGTACAAAATTCAGTTCATATTTACAAAGAATTGTGCATTTTCCATCTACTGAAGCTCTTCTGTTGTATCAAAAACTAGATCTTTAAAAATTGAAAAAATTCAATTACATTCTGATGTGTCCTACATTCTCTGTCTTTCAAGTCTATTGTAAATGCAGATAATTTCATCAGTCACGCAATACTTTTGCAAAACGAAATATATAAGCGAAATAATACAGCACAATTAAACTCGGCTGTATTCATTAATTCCAACGTATCATTATCAGTGACTTTTTATTATATTTCTGTCTACGCAGTAAAGCACGACTAAAAATAAATAACATTTCTGCAGTATTCTTTTCTGATTATGTAAATTCCTTTGTTACAGTTAAATCGAAGCGTTTTAATTTAGGTGCAACACTGTGTTATTTTGGATTTGTGTTTAATTTCAGGTATAACGTCATTACTAATATTGATCTCTAGGGAAATTTGGCTTCATGTTTTGCTGTTTATTTTGATTGATTTGAGAATACTTCTTGTTTTAAAATTCAAAACAATATGCAAATATCAGTTAAAATGTTTAGTATTATGCGACAAAGACCTACGCATCCTCCTTCTGAACTTCAAAGTGAAAAGGTTAACCTATTATTGAAGGATTTTTTTTTTCATTTGCACTGTGTCCTGTGTATATACCCTAACCTACAATAAAAAGATTAAGATTAAAACCAAATGTTATTTAGCGCTTCAAGGTTATGTCACTTAAAATTCTTAACATCAAAATTTTAACGTTCTAATAGAAGCGTTAATTGTTTCTTGTGCGGTCAAAGCATCATATTCAAGAAATGTATAATTACATTTGTATACCCATAACAGTGTCCTTCATGTGGTATATTTTTTAAAATGCACTGAAATTTAATTTATTTCTGCTTAAAGATGATTCTAAGGGAAAATTTAAAGACAAAATATTTGAAATCAAATATAATTCTTAATTATTTAATTTAAAAATGAACATTCTTGGGGAAACCGTGCCAATTTCAAAAGATAATTCCGTCCAGAATTTAGTAATCCAATTAAAGTTTTGAAAATGGGTAGGATGACGGATCTAGCCGAACCTAAAAATGCAAAATTAACTAAAAAATATCAAAGAAATTGGTGTTGGTGATTTTCATACATAAATATGCTTAATAATGAAAAACATTTTTATGTTTTTATCCTGTCGCCTAACGAACTTAGCACGGGAATTCAGCGTTTTTTTCCATTCGTTCGTTCTTCCTTGACTAGTTGTTTTGCTTTAAGGTTCATATTTCCGATACTACAAGTCATACAGATATTATGTCATCTGTGGACACATCTTGGATAATACCGAAAAATCGAACAATTGGGTCACCACACCTACATTTTAAGCATGAGTAACGCGGGTTAAGTTTGCGTTAAGGTCAATATCATGGATACCGTATGTCACACAGCAATGATATTTCATCTACCAGCATATGTTGGATAATACCCCAACTGAGTCACCACAACCTATAATTTACGCATGAATAACTGTGGTTATGCTTTGCGTTAAGCTCAAGTTCATTTCATAAATACTACAAGTTACAGAGCAATTATATTTCACCTGTGGGTATATCTTGGATATTACCAAAGGATAACTAGCTTACTGTGACCTACATTTATGCGTTACTTACTCTAATTAGATTTTGCGTTATGGTTTATATCTTGAATACTACAAGTCATAGAGTAATAATATTTCATGCTTGGATACATCTTGGATAGGATAACGAATTTGACCACCGTTCATTCACCATGACCTACATTTTACGCATGAGTAACTTTAGTTGAGGTAAAGATCTTGAATACTACTATTCATAGAGCAATCATATTTCACCTGTGAATACATTTTTGATAGTATCGAAGAATCTTACCACAGTTGGGTCTTACTGACCTACCTTTTACAAATGACTGACTCTGATTACTAATTAAGTAAGAGGGACGAGGAGATTTGCTGTCAGTTTCGACTACTCTAGTTTAATTGTGGACTTGTTTCTGTAACGTGTAAGACCTGAGACGTGATTCAACTTATATTTAAGTATATTGGTTCTTACCCAGTTAAACCCGGGATTCAAGATGTCAAAGGTTATGCACAAAACTTTAAGTAACAAACATAGAACTCTGTAACGGTAAAGTTATGCTACTCCAGTAGGCACTTGACATAAATAAAAAAGGCACAATGCATCCAAATTCAATTGTATCAAAAAGCACTACCTATTAACTACCACTTTACACAAAAGGTACTTTGCACTTTATTATTTCTTAAACATACGATTTGGCAGTTATACGGAATTCGTACTGGTAATCTGAAAATATACAATATATTTGAATTCTGTTTTCGAGGTTTATTATTGTTCCGCCAATGAAAATATTCTGTACGAACGAAACAACTGAGATCATGTCAAAGATGTTTAGGCATCCAGTTTGTAGCACTGCATTTCTGCACAAGGATCACAAATGAAAGAGTTTGCTTTTTTGCACCTGCGCAATGATCTTGAGTTTTCAGTTAAGTTTGTCTATTCCACGCTAAAAGCGACTCTATACAAACATAAGAATAAACCATTCATCAATCATTGCTGTTTTCGCTTTCGATTGTACTTGATTTACAATTTTAAAATGTCAGATTTTTCCCGAAACAGATAAAGAAACATTGTGAAATAAAATAGAGATTTTCAATATTTAGGCAGAAGTTTTACCAATGTTTAAATCTGGACCAAGAACTGGACCTATCTATTTGTAATTCATTATTGTGTCTCATTATTTTGTTAAATTCGTGTGAATTTGTGTGAATCGCGATACGAAATAATAAGAAATTGTTTAAATTTAATATGTTCATACTGACCAAATGAAGGAAAAAATTCTTGTTACAACTGTAACTGACAGCTGCAAACAATTCTAAAATTAACATTAAATATGCCTATATATAAGTGGATTTGTAATTAGATAGCTGTAGTTGAAGCATAGTATCCATACATTGGTCAAGCAATTCAAATTTAGCTGTGTTATATATTCTAAATATAAAACAACTTCGACCAATACCGGGAATCCGGTGTACATTGGCGACTTTTTAGTAGGAAACTTTTAAAACTTAATCTCAAACGGTTAATGTTATTAACTGAGTGAGTCAGTATTGCTTATCTAAAACTCCGGAATATAGCATTGCAAGAATGATATTTAGTAAATTCTTTACATAAATCTTCACCATATTTTTTTAAAATGTTTTTGCTTTTTCTTGTTTAATTCGGTGTATTGATTTTGTACTAAACGCAAACAGTCGACATGTACGAATCTAGTGCCAAAGAATTAATTATTATTCAATCTTTCCTCAGCATCTACTTATAAGAATGTTCATAGGGCGAATTATCAAAGTCATTTGTAGTATGGAAACCAGAGAAGATATAGATTTATAGCAACGTTCCAAAGATTTCTAAATACGTACTGTAGTTTCTCTGTGTTATTGCTATAAAGGGAACGGAATGCCATAATGACATATTCAAATTCCACAATATATCCAACCTACGGTATGTGATGTTGAACTGTAGAACCTGCGGATAAGACGTGCAAGAAACCATGTACTGTCATTGTTGTTTTATGTTTTTAGTGTAGCGGAGGTATTTATAAAAATTAGCTTATTGCGTTTATCTTCGATAATTTGAAATATTTCTTTTGTTACTCCAATAATATGATGAAGAAAGGTCACACGACATGACATCACAATAATTGCATTTTGCAGCATTAAGAATCCATCCATTTATGAGCAAGATTTGACATCTGACATATCACACAAAAGATGCAATCCCATAACTCAGACGCATGCATGATGCTTCTTTTGTAGCATACAACCTTGATATGATGGAATTAATTATTTAAACATGTTAAGAAGTATCTTAACTTCGTGCTGTTTCCCTCATGTTTAGTTATGTTTTACGTTTTTCGAAGGAGTGACGCTACTTTTTTAATGGAATTCTTTTTTATTTTTTCTGTCTTCTGTGTGGTAGTCAAAGGAAAGACAAAATTATATTAAAACATAGCAATTTCCCTATTAGCTGTGCATAATTTACATGAAAAGGCAAAAAATTTCTCAATGATGTCTTTACAAATATTACAAATTAATATTTTTAGTCAAACCACATCCATACATACATCAGCTTTGTACAACTGCGTTCCTTAATATTCATTTGGTGTTTTATGAAATGAAGATTTGTAGGAAACACTTCAGTTTCCTGTTCGTTGATTCGGTGTGAAATTTCTGCTATAATGCGCTTTTTGACGTCATACATCCGTTGGTTTATTTCCGTAATTGCTAATGCTGTATAGAGCAAAGGGATAAATAATTCCAACCAAATTTGTAACCACTTCTCAAATAATTTGTACAGGTAAATACCTCTAATATTGGCCTTAGAGAAGTATATTTGTAACCACTTCTCAAATAATTTGTACTGGTAAATACCTTTGAGAGGTATTTTCCCTCGGTCTGTTAAATATATTTGCAGGTGTCCAAAGTTTTGCAATCATTTAAAATGCATCCCGAGGGTAGCTGGGGTAGAAAAGCATGGCTACCTGGACTTCTCCCATCCGGCAGTAAGATCCGTGCTAAGGGGCGTCCGTTTAGCTATGCGCTATGTATAAATACGCAGTCACGTCCGGTCTGATTGGGGAAGTTAAAACCAAGGTACGCTCTTTGCACGTTAAAGAACCAGAGCAACAACTTTTCGGAGGGATCCGTAGGTGACCTGTTGTAAGGCTGTTTCTTACCCTACCCAATACGTCCACGTTTGCCACTAGCAATCAAAATTATCAGCCCTCTTCTCCAGGATCATTCACTTTACAGATTCTACCAGTTGTTATATTGTATACTTATTCTCGTCCCGACAATGCATTAAAAATTTTCAACCGGACGTTAAACAAACTACAATCAATCAGTCAATCATTTCTAAAATGATTTCACCTATTAGGACTGTATAGGATACGCAACCACTGCGGTTTTACTATCCGGTAAATGACATCGTGTAAAGTACAAGGAAGCGTAGTATACCGAAATTCCAGATCCATAAATTCGTTTGGAATACACAATATCGAGAAACAATTAAACGTGATATGAACTCCATGAGGAGTGAGACCGGGTGCGTCGACAGAG
>JAOXYJ010282809.1:0-16101 GCA_028566555.1 Lithophaga nigra | reverse complement strand
TTTTAAACTAGACACCCTAAGGATGATTGTGGCCAAGTTTGGTTTCAATTGGCTTTGTGGTTTCAGAGGAGAAGATTTTTTAATCTGTTTACAGACGACCAGCAAAAATGGTCAAATTTGATGTTCAATGGGCAATAACTCCTACAAGGCATTGTCGTACGATTTTCATCCTACCAAGAGTTTTGTAGGGCTCATTCAGCTGAACATTTTTGCAATTTACAGTATTTCTCTGTCTGTTGTAGTTTTCACGATGTATGCCAAAAACAGCAAAAATCGTCAGATTTGACATTTAATGGGCAATAACTCCTACAAGGAGTTGTTGTACGATTTCGATCTGATCAATAGTTTAGTAGGGCTCATTAAGCTGAACATTTTTGCAATTTATAGTATTTCTCTACCTGTTATATTTTTCAAGATATATGCCAAAAACAGCGAAAATCTTCAAATTTGACATTTAATGGGCAATAACTCCAACAAGGAGTAGTCGTATGATTCTGACCCAATAAAGACTTTTGTAGAGCTTGACTTGCTGAACATTTTTGCTTCAGGCAGATTTTCTCTATCTCTTATAGTTTGCAAGATATTGACCAATATTGTGTGTTTTACCCCTATGTTCTATTTATAGTAACAGCGGCCATGTTAGTAAGACGGCGGCAATAATCGACGTAATTTTTAAACTACACACCCTAAGGATGATTGTGGCCAAGTTTGGTTTCAATTGGCTTTGTGGTTTCAGAGGAGAAGATGTTTGAAAAAGTTTACGGACGACAGACGCAAAGTGATGACAATAGGTCATACTGGCCCTTTAGGCCAGATGACCTAAAAACAGAAGGACAGACAAGACGAACAGACAAACATGACAGACTCGGCAATTGCAGTATATACCCCTGTCTTACAACATGTAAAAGCGGGGAATAAATTTTTGTGGTTGTTTAAATAGGTAACAGGAAAATGTCACAGGAACATGCATGGACAAAGGAAACCAGTATAATCCCTCTTTTTTTGGAGGAAGATCCAAAAGGTTTAAATATCTGTTTCTTTTAAATTTTTTGATAGAAGCATAAATCCAGAGTACATACCCTATAAGAAACATGAGTAATTATACCTGCACTTTCGAAGAAAGTTGGGTATATTGTGATTGTCTCCGTCCGTCCGTCTGTCTGTCCATCAGTCTGTCACACTTTCTTGTGACCTAAACTCCTCCTTCAGTTTAGTTTGGAGGGTTTTGAAACCTATACAGAATTATTGTATACTATCTGTAGATGTGCAATAAGGTTTTAGATTTTTGATTTTGGTCAAGGGTTCCAAATTTCAGACCGAAATTTTGACGAATTGTAAATATAGCCTTGTGACCTAAACTCCTCTTTCAGTTTTGGTTCCAGGGTTTCAAAATCTATACAGAATTATTGTATACTACCTGTAGATGCGCAATAAGGTTTTAGATTTTTGATTTTGGTCAAGGGTCCCAAATTTCGGACCGAAAATTGACGAATTGTAAAAATAGCCTTGTGATCTTAACTCCTCTTTCAGTTTTGATTATAGGGTTTTAAAACCTATACAGAATTGTTGTATACCATCATTAGATGTGCAATAAGGTTTTAGAATTTTGATTTTGGTCAGGGTCCCAAATTCGGACGGAAAATTGACGAATTGTAAAAATAGGGTAACAGCAGAGATCTAGTTTCTTTTTATTTTCAGAAACATTATATGAAACAGTTATTTTTATTTGAGAATCCAGTAGAGATTATGAAAACATATAGTTACCTGCATTTTACAGACATTCTCTAATGACAGTTTTGCATCTCTAATAGTACTATTTGGAATAATCTGCCCTTCTCCTAACTGGTAAGCTTTTCTTGCTCTGATACCATTTTCTTCAAATGTAAAATTGTTGAAAGTACTAATACCAGGTATTTTCACTTTAGTTTTGGGTTCCATTAGCTGATCAATAGAAACTACACACACTTGTAAGCCTCTCATACCTCCATGACTGTCCAATGCAGTTTTCAAGTCCGCTGGGCTAACAACATCATGGCCTTCGTTGGCATACTTGTAAACGTGTAGGCGAGATGACCCAGTCTTGCTATCACACAAATCTTTTCCACTTTGCGCTTCACTAAAGTTATATTCAACCACATGGACTGGAAAATTAACATTGTTGTTCTGAATGAAAGAAAGAAGGTTGGTGCAATGATAACAAGCTGCATTGTCACTTTTCAGATAGATCTGTTTCAGTTCTGGTTTTACATTTTTCAGTTGTTGAAGCAAGTGAAAAAGAACATTTGCAATAGAATACCATCCTTGTGAACCATTCTCTAGGATGTGTATGTAACACTGAAGATCCAACTGACTGTCAAGAGATCTAGTAACGACACATGATACATGCCAACTTATACCCTTCTTGCCAAAGAATTCAGATTGAGTTTCCCGGAATTGAAATGGCAGAAATTTCATGGCCCAATCCATAATGATGAGCCCCTGGCTGACTGTTAATGTGTCTAAGATGTTGTTTTTGGCACCATCTTGATGAATAGTTCTGAGCAAATGCTTTTTCCATGCAGATACGTTCTTTTCAGCCATGTCAATTTCAAAATTGAATTCCTCAAGGATTGCATCAGGGATCTTTATCTGGCCAACTTTCTTCCTAATGAGATCAATGCAAGTGTCTACCATAGAACATTTTTCACATATCTTGTCATGAGTATGATCACATAAAACAGCAAATTTTGTGTCACTAGGATCACTCAAAGCCAGTGTTGTACAGTGGTCCCCACAGCCATCAAGTCGGTTCAAGTGAGACTTATATTCATATTTAAGAAACTGATTCACAAGTTGCAATAGATCGGATACGCTTTTTGAATCTGATCCACTCAAACCAAATGTTTCCAGTTTTGACACAAGTTTCAACAAAGTGTCAATAGAATTCATGCCTAAAGCAGTGATGTTATCAAGTCCCTGTAGAGCTTTCTGCTTTGATGCATTGCAAACCTTCAATATTCTGAATAGAGATGCTCTGCTCAGTGTATTAAATTCATTTTCCTTACAATAAGCTAAGTAAGTGTTAATGATTCTGGCATGTATAACATTCCGTATAACTTTCGGTACTTTTAGTTTTTCATTTGAAGAAAGCTTCAGAACAGTCTGACCAAAACCAACAATGCTTGAATAAAGTGGGTTCATGATGAATTCAATGAAATGTTGCACTTGTGATCTTGTTAATTTCATTCGGTAAATCTTTGGAGCATTTATTGCATGTCCAGGACCCATAACTAATGCATGCTTTCTAGCACTGTCTATTTTGTGAACTGTCAGTCCAGGAATCATCTTCTGCAATTCTGTCTTTGTGTAATTGTTTACAATCACAGATAAGATTTGTGTTTGGGTTCTGCTGTCAGTAACATTCCCAAAAGCATTAATCACACATTTTGTTGTGGAGTCTAATTCTGTTATGCTGGGTGGCTTCATAATGCTATTCTGTAAACAGTCTTCCTGACCTGGAGCTATTATTCCCAAGACAAGGGAAATACATTCTTGAGCTTTATTTGTGTAGTATGACTTTGATGCTTTACTGAGACTGCTCCAAGGTTTTGTAAGTTGGCTATTCAAAGGCATAAAGTCTTCTGATATAATTCTCATTGCTGAATTCAGTCTTTCTTTGGGTGACATTTGTGCTCTGTACCAATCTTGACTGGATTCCTGGGAGGCACCTGAAAAATAAAATTTAATGAAACTATAATTTGACTTGCTAAAACAGCAAAAACATGTAAAGATTAAAACAGCACATGACATCATATGAACACTTTCCATGTAAAACATTAACACTGGACATTTCATGGTTTATTCACGCTTTAAATTTGGATAAAATCGAAACTAAAGGTACTCACTAGATACTAGTTTGCTTTCATTATTGTTGAGCAAATATGATATGTTAGATTTCAGAAATTCAATATGGCTACTCCTTCCAAGTATACTCTTAGTTATGGCATGTACATTGTGAAATTTACACAGAATGCTAGCCAAACAAATTCAATGACACAAACAAATTGCATTAGAATGATATAATACAACCCTTCTGGTTTTTGGCCATTTTACCCCTTTTTTTGGAAACCTATGGGGCCAGGACCATCATTACCGTTTTTTATCTGTATTGTCTTACAAGTAAAATTGTGTTCAGATTTCACAAAGATCATAGCATAGGTAGCTGTGGGACAGAAATCTCTTGTTAACATGAAATCTGTGATTATGTATTAAAGAAGAGATATTTCTTGTTAGAAATGCACGGCATGAAAAATTTTTATATATTTTGTCGTCGTAACCATGTTATATCTTCATTGTTTTTTCTTAGTACCGATTCAATGAGTTATATAATTTCAATTGATTTTTAAAGTTTGTCTGAATGTTGTTCTATTACACCACTTTTCCAGGTTAGTGGCAGGGATTGAGTGCACAAAAACATGTTTAACCCTGCCACATTCTTTATGTACCTGTCCCATGCAAGAAGCCTGTAGTCCAGTGGTTGTCCTTGGTCACCATGGTCACTATCTGATATAATTGTTTTTGTTCTGTTTTTGACTTAAATCAGGCTGTTAGTCTTCTCTTTTATATTGTTTCATATTTTGTTATCTAGAGGCCTTTAACTGTTTTTTGTTATGTGTTTTTGACTTAAATCAGGTGGTTATTCTTCTCTTTTAGATTGTTTTACATTTTGTTTATATCTAGAGGCCTTTCATAGCTAACCAAAAGGTATGGGCTTTGCTCCTCACTGAATGCCCTACAGTAACCTGTATTTGTTTACATCCTTGTTCTATTTTCTTAGGTAGATAGTTGTCTCATTGGCAATCATACCACATCTCCTTATTTTTACACCAACATAAATCATTACCTATCGTGCCAGTGCTGCAGGAAAATATATCACTCTCTTGTGTAGCCACTTGATGATCAGCATCTGAACATGTATTTAGATCTAAAAATTGAAAACAGTATTTTTTTATACATCAAAATATAGTAATATTCCACCAATCAGTCACAAGAATTGCAAAGGAAACAAGAACACAAAATATAGGGTAATAAGAGATTGTGTCTATAAGACACAGATGCCCTGTCCCATATAAAATATCAGGTTCAGATTTTTTTTTAACAAAACATAAAACATGAGTACCTCATGTGAAATTTTTTTCATGATGATTAAAATATGGCTGAACTGTGTTGTAATGTATATGAGGCTGGTATATCACTGATAAACCATCAAGGTGTTTCTGAGAAATAGATCTAAATGCAAAATTTAACCAAAGTCACTCAGACATGAAATTTAGGTCATAGTGACTCAAATGTTGCTGTTATGCATCTTTCTATAGAAGATGATTGTAGAGGTGAAATATCATTGATATATCACCACTAGTTT
Source organism: Lithophaga nigra (assembly GCA_028566555.1). Classification (NCBI taxonomy): domain Eukaryota; kingdom Metazoa; phylum Mollusca; class Bivalvia; order Mytilida; family Mytilidae; genus Lithophaga; species Lithophaga nigra. Next base: position 10,700 of record JAOXYJ010282809.1, on the reverse strand, counting down.
CTCAGAAATAGACCTAAATGCAAAAACTTAACGGAGTCACTCAAGCATGAAATGTAGGTCAAAGTGACAAAATTACTGGAGAAACGTATTGTACTATGTATTGTAAGAGGATTGTAGTGATGAAATATCATTGATAAATCACTACTTGTTTTACAGAAATGGACTTCAATGCAAAAACTTAACAGAGTCACTCATGCATGAAATTTAGGTCAAATTGACCAAACTGTTAAAGAAACATATTGTACTAAGTAAGAAAACTGTATTGGTGAAATATCATTGATATATCGCTATTGGTTTCTCAGAAATGGACATAAACGCAAAAACTTAACCGAGTCACTCAAGCATGAAATGTAGGTCAAAGTGACTGAATTGTTAGAGAAACATGTTATACTATGTAAGAGGACTGTAGTGATGAAATATCATTGATATATCACTACTGGTTCCTCAGAAATGGATCTAAATGCAAAAACTTAACCCAGTCACTCACATGAAATGTAGGTCAAAGTGACCAAATTGTTGTAGAAACATATCATACAATGTGAGAGGATTGTAGTGATGTATATCATTGATATATCATTACTGGTTTCTCAGAAATGGACCTAAATGCACAAACTTAACTGAGTCACTCAAGCATGAAATGTAGGTCAAAGTGACCAAATTGTTGGAGAAACCTATTGTACTATGCAAGAGGACTGTACTGATGAAATATCACTTATACATCACCATGAGTTCATGAGATATATGAACCTAAGTGCAAAACTTTATCAGAGTCACTCAAGCATGAAATGTAGGTTAAAGTGATCCAAATGTTGTTGAACGGTATTCTATGTTATAAGAGGATTGTACTGGTATAATATCATTGATATAACTCAAAGGGTTTCTGAAAAATGGACTTAAATGCAAAAACTTAACCAAACTGGACGGACGTACGTACATACGGACAGACAAGGGTAAATTTATATGCCCCGTCCACGAATTGTCGATTTGATTGTCCTTGAGACAATGGCCCTATTAATCAATCCAACGACTAACCGGGTGTATGGACGGACAAGGGTAAATCTATATGCCCCTTCCACATTCATGGATGGGGCATAAAAACTAGAGGCTCCAAGAAGCTTGTATTGCTCATCTGGCTTCTATGCATACTCTTGAGGCCTTTATAAAACATAACCAATTTCATATAAAGACACAGAGTTTGCATGTTGATACGATTGTTTTGAAAAATCTTGAAAATAGGGGGCCAAATATAGGCCTTATTCTACCTTGTTCTTTGCCCAGTGATTTCACAGGAGAAGATTTTTTAAATTGTTTACAAATGACCAGCAAAAATCGTCAAATTTGATGTAAAATGGGTGACAACTCCTACAAGAAGTTGTCGTACAATTTCGATCCTATCAAGTTTTGTAGGGCTCATTAAGCTGAACATTTTTGCAATTTAAAGTATTTCTCTATCTGTTGATATATGCCAAAAACAGCAAAACTCATCAAATTTGACGTTTAATGGGCAATAACTCCTACAAGGAGTCGTCATATGATTTTGACCTAATAGAGACTTTGGTAGAGAGCTTGACTTGCTGAACCTTTTTGCATTCTGGCAGATTTTCTCTATCTCTTATAGTAGCAAGATATTGACCAATATTGTGTATTGTTTAACCCCTATGTTCTATTTATAGTAACAGCAGCCATGTTAGTAGGTCAGTGGCAACATTGGACATAATTTTCAAATTAGACACCCTAAGGATGGTTGTGGTCAAGTTTGGTTTCAATTTGATTTGTGGTTTCAGAGGAGAAGATTTTTTTAAAAGTTTACGGACGGACGGATGACGAACACCAAGTGAATGCAATAGGTCATCCTCACCAGATGACCTATAAAGTGATGGCAATAGATCACAATGGCCCTTTGAACTAAAAATGCAGCACGATCAATAGTCAAAAATATGGCAGAGCATCACCCAAAGCACATTCCTTACATGTTAGGTTTAAATCGGCTCAGTAGTTACTGATCAGCTGATGGGAAATTACTATAGATGACAGATGGCCGATACCAAATGATGGCAAAAGCTAATAGCCTTATATATAGATAGGGCATGACCAAAATACAGAAACTTAGCTGAACAAAGAATATATATTTCAGTACCTGAATCTCCAGAATTAGACAAGTCTTTTTCTCCTCTCAAAAATTTCTGAATCTGGTTGCAAAGAGCTGCAAATGGAAAAAAAAATGAAATCAAAAATACATGTACAGTCAAACCTGTCTATAAAGAACACTGATGGAAAGACATAAAAGTGCCCATTATAGACAGGTGCCATTATATAAAGGTTTACAAATTTGACAGGACATGTTAATTTTTATAATCCTAAATTGTCATGTACATGTACGGTAGTAGGCCATTTCTTAAATTGATTAATTATGTTGTCAAAGCTGTATATAATGGACACTCAAGGGAACTGTAAACTAGATTAAGGCTCCAAGGAGCCTGTATCGCTCACCTGGCATCACCACCAAATATGTGCACAAAAGCCACAATGATGGCTGAAAAAGAAACGAAAACTGTTGATTTTCTAAGTCTGATAGCTGTCATAAGGACAAAAGCAGCTTGGCCAACCAGAACAAAACTTGTATGTGGACTGTAACAACTCATTATACAATAACAAATCAAATATCAGCTCAATATCTGGAAGAAGTAATGACAACTGGATAAAAAAAAACAATGTTATTTTCATGAAATTTTCTAAGTCCAAAGGCTGTAATTAGGTCAAAAGTAGGTCAACTGGAACAAAACTCATATGTGAAATGTAACACCTAATTATACAATTATGTACCATATATCAGCTCAATATCTGCTAGCACAGCTGAAAACAGAGGAAAAAATTCTTATTTTAGAGAAATTTTCTAAGTCTAAGGGCCGTAATTCGGACAAAGGTATGTCAACTGAAACAAAACTCATATGTGATCTGTAATTCCTCATTATACAATTATGTACAAAATATCAGCTCAATATATGCAAGCATGGCTGAAAGCAGATGAAAACACTGTAATTTTCAGTGAATTTTCTAAGTCTTAGGGCCGTAATTAGGTCAAAAGTAGGTCAATCGGAACAAAACTCATAGGTGATCTGTAATTTCTCATTATACAATTATGTACAAAATATCAGCTCAATATATGAAAGCATGGCTGAAAATAGATGACAAAACTGTAATTTTCAAGGAATTTTCTAAGTCTAAGGGCCATAACTAGGTCAAAAGTAGGTCAACTGGAATCAAACTCACAGGTAATATGTAACTACTTATTAAACAACTATATACTAAAAATCAAGTAAGTATATACTGAATAAGCCATGAAAGATTACCATTTTTCCTGTTTTTCCCCTATGTTCTATTTATAGTAACAGCAGCCATGTTGGTTGATCGACAGCATCATCCGACATAATTTTGAAACTAGATACCCTAAGGATGATTGTGGCCAAGTTCGGTTCCAATTGGCCTAGTGGTTTCGGAGGAGAAGATTTTTTAAAAAGTTTACGACGGACGACGGACACAAAGTGATGGCAATAGCTCACATTGTCCTTAGGGTCAGGTGAGCTAAAAAAGTGCCCACCTTATACTGGTGCCCTTTATATACAGATTATAAAGAAATATAGAAGAAAATTTTTTTTTGTGTATGAGATTTCACTGTGCAGTTGATTTATGACTGTATAGGTGTCAACATATATTTTCCCTATTAAAACATAAAACTTCTCACTCTGTATATATGTTTTTTTGGCTTTCACTTGTTTGTTTGATTCTGATATGCTGTGGCATTCCATTACAGTGGCATAAATGTCTAACAATTAAATGTGTTCTAATCAAACACTTATTAATTGCTATATAAGCAGAACAGATTAATACTGTAACAATTAAAAGGTGAAAAATCATAATTCTAATATGACGTCCTGTTTTTGCTTTGTGGTATGTTCCATGTTAAAATACTCAATAAACCATGACCAACAGAAATTGACGTCACAATACGTTTTGTGCACAAAAACATCATAAATTTGATAATGGCGTTGTTCGATGGAACATGAATTAAGGTAATTTTTTATGCATTTTCCTATTGGAATCGAAATAATTTATGTCAGCCCGTGGTTTATCTTCGATTTTACCATGGGTAGGCCTTATATTTTTGGAAATTTTACCCCTCGCTCCGCTACGCTCCACTTGGGGCAAAATTTTCACGAAAATATGGCCTACCCATGGTAAAATCTCCAATAAAAAACAGGCTGCCATAAATTATTTCTTAATTAAAGTGCTATCAAAACAAATTACTGTCAGTGATCTGCATTGGACAGTGCCCTTCATAGAAAAGTCATTTATACAGGGATTTTCTATGGGTGTGGGTGGGGAAGTCATTACTGCCCTTCATGAGCAGGTGCTCTTTATGGCAGGTTTGACTGTATGAAGTTTACTTTGAAAATGTGGGCATCATATATCCATACATGGATTTTTTACTTTATCTTATCATTTTACACATACTAGCTGAGTAATATACGAGTAGTTTTCAACTAGTAATATATGTCAATGTGTTCATTAGTGCCTTTAAATGAATCTTAGTAGATTTCAATAAAATTTTCTGGAGATATGTACTTCTGCAATCTCTCAATGGATCTCAAATATTAAAGCCGGTGAAACTGTTTTGTAGGAGTTTTGTCTCATGGAAATGTAAACTATGTGTAAAATTGTCTTGTTAGTAAGTGCTATCACACATATATTTTCTCAATAGATTTTGACAAAATTATTATAAAGGTTTACTTTAAGGTGTGTTCATGAAAAAAGTTTTAATATAATTGTGTTCTGACATCAACAAAGAAAGATAATTGGACATATTCAATTTTACTGGTTCACAATACAGTAGAACCCCTGTGTAAAGGCTACTCCTTTGTTAAGATCAAAATTTGTTTGCATCAATATAAAAATAAGGACATGTGGTATGATTGCCAATGAGACAACTATCCACCAATGAACAAGGAAGTAAACAACTACAGGTCACTGTACAGCCTTCAACAATGAGAAAACCCATACCATATGCATGATATGGCAAGCTATAAAAGGCCCCTAGATAACAAAATGTGAAATGATTTTAGTCAAATACATTGAATGAAAAACAATTATTACAGATGGTAACCAATGACAACCACTGAACTACAGGTTCCTGGCTTGGGACAGGCACATAAAGAATGTGGCGGGGTTAAACACGTTTGTGACTTGTTTGTTACATGTCCAGTTCTCTTTATAATCAGTATATATATTCTTCATTTCTCTCTTAAGAGGCAAGTTCTTCTCTTGAAAAGCTAGTTTTATACTGCATTAATGGTGGCTTTAAAATAGGGTTCTACTCTATAGATAGTAATGACACAACTGGTCCTAAACTGCTGGACCTATTACATTGAAACCTTATGCAAAGGCAGTAAAACCTTATGGAGATATGTGTGAATGAAAATCATGATGTTTGCACATTACCAAAGGAAGCATAGGGAGATTTTGGAATTTTGTAATTTCAGGCATAATGTGGTGGAGTATCATTTAGTGAGCTCTACATTCTTTGTTTTTTTCATTAAATGAGGTCATCCTCCCTCTCCCCTTTTTCTCTGAGTCCACCACTGCAAAGAAGCATTTTCTTACCAATTTCCTCATCAATGTCCACTCTTGCTGTTCCATTCCCCTGTCTCAGTTTACTGGAACACAATTTACACAGTCCTAAAAACAAGTAAATAGGAATCTGAATTACAGTAATAATGAACTCTTGAGATTTAGCTTGATTATTTAGCCATAGCTGTGAACTAACTAAATGATATCACAAGTGATAGTGGTCATAAAGTTAAATGAAGCATTATCCCTTTACCCATGTTCAGAGAAGAATGATTGTATTATTCTGAATATACGTAACCCATATAGGAAATCAAATAAGTGTTTTAAGCTCAACTGGCCCATGAGCTATTGCCATCACTTTATGTCCATCGTCGTCCATCAATTGTATGGAGTAAACAATTTCAAAGGTCTTTTCCTCTGAAACCAATCAGCCAGTTGGGACTAACCTTGTCCTGAATCATACTTAAGGTGTATATTTTTAAAATTGTGTCCGATGACCATGCCAACCAAACAACACCATCCCTGTTACTATAAATAGAACACAGAGGTAAAACACCAACTTTGAGCTATTTCTCAGACATTAATGAGTCTATTGGTACCAAATGTTGGTGAAATGGTCCTATAATAATGCCCTTTCAGAATTCTGTCTGATGACCCCCCCCCCCCCAACTGCTACTTAAAATAGATGTTGGCAGAAAAACGATTTTAATTAAAATGATTCAACCAGTTTCAACCAGGTTTATCAGAATTAGTCCAAATATAGTCCCATTACAGAATTTCATTATATGTCACCGCCTGACATTAAATATGGCTGCCCCATAGAACACAGTTTTACATAGAACCTCACAATGATGTTTGTCATAAACAATTTAAAAACTCTTCTCCACTTAAACAACTAGGCTAATTTAATCCAAACTTGGACTGAATCATATCAGGGTGTCAATATTTAAAATTTTGTCTGAGAGCAGCACCATCCGATATGCCCACCATTACTATAAATAGAACATGAGAGTAAAACACCAATTTTGACCTATTTCTCAGAAGGCTATTGAGCCTGTTAGGACCAAATGTTTGTGAAATGTTCCTAATGTGGTGCCCTCTCAGAATTTTCCAAGTTGAATGCCAGTTGAGCAAAACAGGCTCCTTGGAGCCTTTTGTTTAAATTTGGAATTCTTTCAAATATGATGAGAGTCATGTGCACTCTTTTTTGTGACTGTATTAGATGTTTGTGCTTTTTTATATGATATTTGCACTTTTTTAAAGGACGTTTACACTTCAACTATTACCCTATTTATAATTCTTCTTCGAAGGACATACTTCTTCCGCAGCTAAGCATTTTTGCTTCTTTTTGGCTGAGGCACTAGGGGTCTGAAATTTTCTCCCGTCTTACATGCATGAATAATAAAGTTAGTTTTATGTCATATTTAATACAGAAGTATTTATAAATAATAAATTTAGTATTATTTAAATTTCAATGTTTTACCACAACACAATTTTGCATCTGTCTCAAGTCAGCATACAATTTTTTTCACACATATAATTTTTCATTCAGGGGCCAAAAAGAGCATGTCATTCAGTGGGTTTTTCTCTACCATGAAAGCTGAATACTGCCCTCTTTGAAGGATTTTTTTAGGGGGGTGTGGAGGGGCGGATCTTTTTTTAGGGTTGCTGTCTCATGTATAACTACCCCATATCTACCTTATATCCTATCATCTTCTTTATCCTTACAATACATATACCTTTGTGTTGGAGCACCTCATCAGTTGTTTGGATTAGGTCAAATACATCCCATTAAAAAGTATAAATAAGTGTTTATTTCTATCATGTTACTGGTGTATAAAAATAAAAAGGGCAGATGGGTGCTATACAGTACTAGAAACTGACAACATATCACAAGGAGTTTCTGACTGAGAAATGAAGCTAAATGCAAAACTTAACCAAACTGGGACATGGATGGACAGATGGACAAGGATAAATCTACACATAAAATGCTAGATGCCTCTTCCACAATTGTGGCCAGAGCAAAGAAACAAAGTCCCATAACTCTGGAATGACACGAGTAAAAATTGTCAAAAATGAAAGGGAGTTTTGTTTGATCAATCCAAACATTGTACATAAAAGTAATAAGAATTGGTCAAAGCAAACTTGAATTACTGTACAACATAAACATTGTATAAAAATAATAAGAATCGGTCAAAGAAAACTTGAATTATTGTATAACACAAACACTGTATATATAAAAATAATAAGAATTGGTCAAAGCAAACTTGAATTATTGTACGATAAAGGAATATGCTTACAGATAAATGTAAAAAAAACAAAGTCCCATAACTCTAGAATGATAAAAGTGAAAGAAAGGTTTGTTTGATCAATCCTAGCATTTACAAATTTAACTTGAGTCATGGTACATCATAGGAGTACTCCAAAAACAAAGTTACATAACTCTAGAACAACATAAGTGAAAATCATCCAAAATGAAAGGGAGCTTTGTTTGATCTATCCAAACATTGTGCCTAAAAATTATAAGAATCAGCCAATGAAAACTTGACTCTTGAGTTATCATACACCTTATAGTGCTGAAGGATGAACTGACAGACTGACAAAGGGACAGAGTGATTACTATACAGTCAGAGCTCAGACATAAATAAGTCTATTTCCGTTTCTGACTTGTAGAAGTCAAAATCTGTATTTTGTGAAGAAAATGTTTACAATTTTGGACTTGCCTAAGTAAAAAATGACAGACTTGCTCAGGTCAATTTATGTTTCATAAAACAGGATGAAAACACTTTTTTATACTTTGTCATCTATATTTTCACCTATGAAAATAAAAATTTTTCTGAGAATGAACAGTGATCTTAGCTATCTATAATTAATGATCTTATTTGACATATATGCCTTACTGCTAGGATTTATGATATTTCAGTGGCTATAAGTGGTTGCATTAGAAAGTGTATAAAAATTGTCTCCGTTTTTTCAGACTCTCATTCATATTTTTCTTTATATGACAATGAGTGGGCTAATAAAACTGTCACAATTTCATGTAGATGCACGAGTTTTTTGTATGGGAGCGTGAGTCTTGAAGTTAGCTGATTTTGGTAATGTTTCGACTTGAAGAAGTCAGTATTTGCAACATTTTGATTCAGGTCAAATATTTTTTGTTAAACATAAATTGACTTGTTGAAGTCATATTTTGTTTAGAAATAAAGAGAGACAACCCATGAAACATACAAATTTAGACTTGTGTAAGTCAAAAACAAAATCATGAAAATTAGACTTGTTTATAATTAAACTCTGACTGCCATATGGTGACAGCATCTTGGATGTGGGACCCTAAAAAGTAACAGTTGGGTCCTGTTTTGCATCTGTCTGGTTCTAAGTTTATTTCATTATTTATTTGAAATAGTTTTAGGATCCAGTCTTTTTTTAGTCAAGGCCAAATAAAATAATATGTGTGTTTCCGGTCACCCGACCTACCTGAAAAAAAAGGCACCGACCTGAAACATTTTTTTTTCAAAAAAGAAAATTGTAATTAGAACAAAATTGAACTGGTGTGAATTAGTTGGATTATCTGATTAACTGTTCCAAGACAAATGTCAAAACAAAAAGAAGACCACTGATGATAACTCATTCGTCCATAATGAATAATGAATTATCTTAACTCTTAAATAACCTGCAACGGTCATTCTTATACTAAAAAAATCATAAAATGTTTAGGTAAAATAAAATGTCTTACCTACCTACCTACCTACCTGCCTTCAAAATTTGAGGGTGATGGGAAACACACATTTTATTTGGCCCAAAGTAGGGAAGCTGTGTATCGATAGAATATAATATGGGTAAAAGTGGACCTATTTTTACCTGTCCCTGCTAAAATTGTCTGTCGAGTGGCAAGCCAATACTCTTTGCAACATTGCAGTTTTGCTCCCCTGTCAGCTTTGGCTTTACTGTTGTTTGGATGCTCTGGAAAGCTGCAGCTGCTTTTTGTCCTTTTCCAGTAAATACCATAGTAGTCACGGTGTTTCTGGCAAATATTCTGGCTTAGAGTTGAAACAGAAATGTCAAATATACCACTGCGATATAAAATGAGCATAGATTCTGGAAATTGGTGATGATTAGCTCTGTCAGTACAATTCAAACCTTGCAGATGGAAATTGGTGTCCTTTTCACATTCAAATAGTGGCACTGATATGTTTGAATCATCTGTGTAGTGTGTTGATTTACCACAAGGGATGTTATTTTGGAATATCTTGGCAAAATCACACTGAACACTGGAGGCTGCCATTATTGTCTATACTGTTACATCCTTTCAGCAGAAGATTCCAGAAAGGGGAAATAACTCTTGCGGTTCATCTATAGAGTTGGCAGCTTGTCTCTTTATTTTATCAAAAACATAATTTCTTCTATTTTTCATAGTGAATGATAAGAGTTAGGGTTTGTGTACATAGATTTCAATTACAGAATTTCATTATTTATAATATAAAATGTTTAACTGAAATTATTTCATTAGCTCTTGACCGTTATGATTTATATGCATGAACAAGATTTTGAAAGCATTAAAATCGTATTTTTCCATATTAGCCAAAGGTCCTACTCGTAACATTTATTGCCCTAAGCCACATGTATGTGACCACAAAATTTCAAGTCTAAGAATGTCCTACCTTAGAAGATATTGTAGATCAAAGTGGCTCCAAAACAGCAATTTGGTCTTATATAGTGAAGTTATCCACTTTTTTAACATACAAGCGTTTGATAATACTCATGGAAATCAGGCTGTAGAAAGTCACAATGGTCTTAATTTATTGACACAATGTCCACATTTCCTTTTGGGAATAGGTTCTGTACTATTTTAGGGTTCTGAAAATCTGCAATTTTCAACAGATTTTTGGCCTGTTTTGGCAGATATTGCATAAGCACCTGTTGCTATAAATAACATATGCCCATGCAACAATGTGGGTATTTTTTTTTCTTTTTACTAACATATCTTTCAAAATATATAAACATTTATGAAAATACTTGACCCCCCTTCCGAACCATTTTCTCAATTTTGCATGATTTTCTCTGAGACAGACACTTAA
>JAOXYJ010281705.1:0-16103 GCA_028566555.1 Lithophaga nigra | reverse complement strand
GAAAGTTATTATATTTAAGCTTGTACATCACAAAGTATGTGTATGTCAGACATGTATTGGAATGAGACAAAATGAAATAAGTATGGAAGGGGAAGAACCCAACTGATTTTGGGATCAGCAGGTCAAAGGTCAGGGTTATAGTTAATGTGGTTTCTGGTTGTATATTTTTGAATCTGAGGGTGACCTAATTTATACAGGAATTGTCTTAGGGGAAAGTGTTAGGAACCAGATTTTTATCATATCTGTTCCAGAATTTGTATGGGCTTGACAAATACTTCCATACAATGTCCTAGGGGGGAGTAAAAATTTTATGCATATAAACAGAAAATCACACTTTTGTATGGTACTGTGGGTCCAGCAAAATACTGCTTCCAGCATATTACTGTGTCCAGCACAATAATGTATCCAGCACATTACTGTGTCAAGCACAATACTGTGTCCACACTCGCTTTTAATATACACTTGTTCAACTTTCCCTTGTCAACATGCTGCAGTTGTATCATAGCCCTTTATTGATAACATATATTCTAATTGATAAAAGTACTGGAATATAGTCATTTAGCAAGGTAAATCTACATTTGAGGGACAATTAATGTTAATTGCAAAAAAAAAAGTATTGGTCATATTTGAGTTGCCTCAAAGACATTTCAAAACTATATATAATAGTATGTAATTGTTTTAACTTGTTTCAGAGTGGAGATGTCAAACCAGTGTTGTATAGCAAACAAAGTAATAGATAGTTTATTCAGTTAATATTTTCTTTTGGATTTGTTACTGTTTCATTGGTTGAATTTGTTTCTGGAAATGAGGCTCATGCATACCACATAAACCTGTATGCCTGTTCAAATGCCCCTGCATACTTTTAGAATGGTAGATGTAACATCCACATTTGGTATTTAAAGTCATATGGACATTTTTGGCAATAATAAACAGGAGAACTTACTTTCTTTAAAGTGTTCATACTTCTCCAATCTGAAAGCATCTAAAAGAAACCATTTTATAAGTAATCATGATAAAGTATGCTGAGATCACTTGTTTCTGCAAGGGCATACACTGTTCAAGTCAACTAAAAAATTAAGTTTTCTTTATTTGAGACACCAGTAATTAACAATAACTTTCAATTTTGGCCATGCAAAGTTGATTATCTGTTTCTCAGGCATATTTTTTTCTGAATTGATGCGGGCGGGCGGTATTTTGTTTTATTTTTTATTATCGCTAAAATCCGGAAAAATATCGTTTCCGTGTCCGATGTTGTTCCGATTTGTTTTAGCAAGTGCCTAAGTGATCGTGAATCATCCTTGACCTTGCCGATTGGTAACAAAATGGTCAAAACGTGAAAGTTCGTTCGTTTTGAAATGATTTTAAGCTGAAAACACTAAAAAAAATAGTACAGAATTGGAAATCGAAGGAAGAACAGTAAATGGATATATTATTAACCGCGGTGTTTGATTATTTATTTTTTTGGAAGCGCAAATAAAATGGTTCATGCGGCGGGTCTGGAGACGATGCGGGTGGTGCCTGAGAAACACAAAATCAACTTTGCTCGGCCTTAGATATGCTGTTATATTTTCTTATTCTCTTTCTGTTGAGAAATTTTATGTTTTATTGTTTCTCATTAAGTTTACATTAATATTTTATTCATTTAACCACTTGGCAGCTATTTTGATGTAAGCATATGCTACTCACAACCAGCATTTCAAATAGTATACACAGATTACACTACAGTTACACAGCTATAGAAATAAATGCTGTAGTTAATTGTATATTGTTTATCCAGAAACAACTTCGACCATTTTCTTTTGAATTCTTGTAGCTTTGTTATGTGAAAAAAATTTACAGATGATTAATGGTACAACTACAGGTTTGGTGTTAGTTTCCAATTTTTCGTCTGCACCTTTTCTTTAAAATATGCTGTTACAAATTCTTATGAAACAATTTTATTCCATTTATATTAAGAGTCCTGGCCCCTACTGTTTTAGAAATAGTGACCAAAATGTGCAAAAAAATGAGTTTTTATTAGCTCACCTGACCTGAAGGGTCATATGAGCTATTGCCATCACTTGGTGTCCATCGTCATTAGATTTTCGCATTTCAATCAACTCCTCTGAAACACTGTGCCAAATTGAACCTAACTTTGGTGGAATGGTCCTTGGGAGGTCCACTTTCAGAACTGTATCCAGTGGTCCCACCCTCCATCCAAGATGGCCACCATGGCCTCTGATTGGTTGAAAATGGGTGAAGTTTCAAAAATCTTCTTCAGATCCATTGAGCCAAATGGAACCAAACTTTGTACATGTAGTCTTGGATGGTCCTCTTTCAAAGTTGTACATCCACGGTGGCCGCTGCAATGGGACATAGTTTAACATAAAACCCTATGGGAAAAATTATGTAAAAATATTCTTGTCTGAAAATGTGAAGCCAGTTTAAATCTGACATGACAGGAATGGTCCTTGGATGGTGCACTTTCAAAATTGTGTCTGGTGATACCAACTTCCATCCAAGTTGGCTGCCATCATATGATATAATTTAACACAGGATCCTATGGGGAAGTTAAATCAGACATGGCAGGGATTTTCCTTTCATGGTTCACACTCTAAATTGTGTCCACTGAACCCTGACCTCAATCCAAGATAGGACCCTGTTGGAAAAAATATAAAAGTCTTCACCTCTGAAACCATAAAATTAATTTAAACCAAATGTGACGGGGATGGTCCTTGGGTGGTCCACATTTTAAATTGTGTCCTCTGTCCAAGATGGCGGCCACTGTTCAAAAACACCAATCAAAAACCGGGCCAGCAAAAAATCAATGGGTCCAGCAGAAGTTCATGCAGTGGTGGACCCAATGTCCAGCAGATAAAAAAAAATTCAAAAAGTGTGGTGGTCCACATTCTAAATTGTTTCCACTGTCCCCGCCCTCCATCCAAGGTGGCCACTGCTGTGGGACATAGTTTAACATAGGACCTATGGGAAAAATAAATAAAAATCTTCTTGTCTGAAAATGTAAGGCCAGTTTAAATCAAACATTACAAGAATGGTCCTTGAGTGGTCCACTTTCAAATTTTGTCTGGTGACCCCAGTCACCTTCCAAGATGGCTGCCCCTATAGGATTTTATTTAACATAAGACCATGGGAAATATGAGTAAAAATATATAGTATGTCCGCTAATTCAGCCTGTTATTCAACATGTTGAGTTTATGTAAACAAAAAAAAAATGACAATTTTGCCTATTTGCTTAGGTGAAATCAGGTGAGCGATACAGACTAAGGTGAGCTTCTTGTTAAATTCAAAAGACCTGTAGATTTTTCATTATTAACCTCTGATTTGATGATTTCCTTTTGTTTCCTTATTGAATAAGCAGGGTTCCCACGCTACCGGGAAAACGGGAAAAACTCAGGAATTCGGTCAGTGGTGCTCAAGGCCTTGAAAAAGTCATGAATTTCAATAGAATGGACCAAAACCGGGAAAAAGCCGGGATTTATAATATGGCATGGTCTCGTTTTTATCATACATCAAATTTGGAGATGTAAACAATCATACTGGTTTCAGTAATGCGCAGTGAAATGAAGAAATATGTTTATTTTAAACAGGGAATCAGTATGTACATCTGAAATTAGCCATGTGCTTTTTCACACCAATATTTTGTATCTTGGTTCAAGTTGCGTACTAATACAGCGCATATGATGTAGTCGGTCCTTGAAAATGGTTTCAGAATCCTGGAAAAGTTCTGGAAAAAACCAGGACAAATGGTCAGGTGAGCTATTGCCATCAGTTGGTGTCTGTCGTTGTCCATCGTCCGTCCATCTGTCATGGTTAGCTTTTCACATTTCAATCTTCTCCTCTGAAACCACTGGGCCATTTGTAGGGATTGTCCCTGGGGGTCCCCTTTCAAAATTATATCTGATGACCCATGCCTTCCATCCAAGATGGCCACCATGGCCTGTAGTGCTTTTAACTTACTGTGTATCCTATACCGCACGAATGTAACACATGTATATAAACGTAACTAACTTTCGCACATAATCCTGTATGTACTTGTGTTGTAACTTTTACTATGCTAAAGTTTTAAAAATCTTCTTTAGAACCACTGAGCCAAATGGAACCAACTTTGGTATCTGATTTTTGCCAAATATGAAACTACTCAGCAGAATTGAATCAAACTTTGGTGGAATGGTCCTTGGGTGGTCCCTTTTCAGAATTTTTTCAATGACCCCGACTGACATCCAAGATGGCTTCCATTACTAAAAATAGAAAATATCATAAATAATCTTTGTTTGTGCACAAAATGAGATCAAATTTGAACTGTACATTTAGATCCAAGGTAAAGTGTTGTTAAACATGTATTATGGGTTTTATGAAAATTTTGCCAATTATGCAAATTTATCATATTTTGACTAAAATCCAATTAAAAATTAATTCTTCTGAAGCTACTCCACCCAACTGAATCAATCTTTGGTGGAATGGTCCTTGGGTAATCCCCTGTCAGATGATGACCTGACAAGATTGCAGTCATAAATTAAAAATCTTTTTCAAGAACCATGGAGTCAAATCAAACACAAACCTGAAGCTAGTAGGAAACCAGGTGAGCGATACAGGCTCACTCATGTGAGCTTCTAGCTACTGTGTGTCAGTATGTACTTGGGAGCAGGCAACGTATGTCTTTTATGGAAGACTCACACCTAAGTTTTAAAATAAAAACCTGATAATAATGAATTTAAATAACCTTAAAGCATTGTATTTCTCTGAAACCACAAAAACTGATACCTATCAAATTAACTACTGTAAACATGATTATTTTTGGTGTGGTTAATTTAGCAGTTTTCAGATTTAAACATTTCGCTTGGGTATAATTTTCGTGCATTTAGCAATAGCAACTGTATTATCTATATAATTAGAAGTATTTGAGTGGGATAATTTTCAGATATTTCTTTCAATTGTATAATAGACCAAAATAACTCCCACATGAAAATTTCCACATTTACGGTACTGCATAATATGTTAAATTACCACAAACTAGATAACCTAATTTATTTTAATCAATTAGCTGATGTGAGTGATGATAAAGAAGGTGATTTGAATGATCATGAAAACCAAGAAGTTAACACGAATGAAAAGGAAGATCAAGATAATCTGAATGACAATGAAAATCAAGAAGATGATGAGGAGGGTACAAATTCTGAAGAAGTCAATAATATTCAAGGTATTCATTTTTGTTGCAGTCAATTTTTATTTCGCCTGCTACTTAACAGGGCAACATATAGGGATCACTGTCTGTTGTCTTGCGTCCTGCATCGTCATCATCGTCACCATAACTTTCTAATGCAGCCATGTCTGGGCCAGAACTTTTTTATCTTTTCACAAAGGCTTATAATATTTAGCATATGGGTATATCATCATCAGATAATGTGTCACGTACCATCATGCCCCACGTATGACCTTAACCTTTGACATGAAGGTCATATTATTGGTTTTTTTTGTTTAATTTTTTTTGGAAAGGAAGCTTGTCTGGGCCAGAACTTTTTATCTTTTCAGATAGGCTTATGATATTTGGCATGTGAATATATCACCATAAGACGATGTGATGTCATGACCCACATATAACCTTGACCTTTGAACTGAAGGTCAAATTGGGTTTTTTTTTTGGCCAAGTAGGCTTGTCAGTGGCAGAACTTTTTTATCTTTTCACATTGGCTTATGATATTTGACATGTGGGTATATTGCCATAAGATGATGTGTCACGTACCATCATGACCCATGTATGACCTTGACTATTGACCTCAAGGTCAATTTATTTTTTTATAATGTAAGCTTGTCCAGACCATAAATTTTTTTTATCTTTTCACCTAGACTTATGATATTTGGCATGAGGGTGCATCACCTTAAGATGACATGTCATGTGCCATCATGACCCTATAGATGCACATGTATGAACTTATCCACAGATTTTGCAACATATACAAGTACTTTAACTTTTTTAATTATATATGCATTTACAGATGAATACTGACTTTTAAAATCATAATCCTTTGCCTGCCCTCATTACTCCAAGCAAATATATGAAGAGAATAATAAATTTTTATGAATATTTATCTTGGTTTTTTACTGTGTCTCAGTATGTACTTGGGAGCAGGCAACGTATGTCTTTTATGGAAGACTCACACCTAAGTTTTAAAATAAAAACCTGATAATAATGAATTTAAATAACCTTAAAGCATTGTATTTCTCTGAAACCACAAAAACTGATACCTATCAAATTAACTACTGTAAACATGATTATTTTTGGTGTGGTTAATTTAGCAGTTTTCAGATTTAAACATTTCGCTTGGGTATAATTTTCGTGCATTTAGCAATAGCAACTGTATTATCTATATAATTAGAAGTATTTGAGTGGGATAATTTTCAGATATTTCTTTCAATTGTATAATAGACCAAAATAACTCCCACATGAAAATTTCCACATTTACGGTACTGCATAATATGTTAAATTACCACAAACTAGATAACCTAATTTATTTCAATCAATTAGCTGATGTGAGTGATGATAAAGAAGGTGATTTGAATGATCATGAAAACCAAGAAAGTAACACGAATGAAAAGGAAGATCAAGATAATCTGAATGACAATGAAAATCAAGAAGATGATTTAAATGAGGAAGAGGAGGGTACAAATTCTGAAGAAGTCAGTAATATTCAAGGTATTCATTTTTGTTGCAGTCAAATTGTATGTCGCCTGCTACTTAGCAGGGCAACATATAGGGATCACTGTCTGTTGTCTTGCGTCCTGCATCGTCGTCGTCACACTCCTAATGCAGCCATGTCTGGTCCAGAACTTTTTTATCTTTTCACATAGGCTTATGATATTTGGCATGTGCCTTTGACCTAAAGAAAACATACATGCATTTACAGATGAACACTAAGTTTTAAAATTATAATCCTTTCTCTGCCTTCATTATTCCAAGCAAATATTTGAAGAGTATAAATTATTGTGAGTATTTATCTTGGTTTTCACCTGTGTCGCCAGCAGCAGGTGCAGGTCTAGTAACCGCTGGACTCCGTCTCTCTGAAACACTTTGGGTTGAAATTTTCGACAAAGTTTTCTTGGCCTCTATGGAAGGGATTGATTTTATATTTGGTCTGGAACCTGTTAATGTTGAGTTGTACCGTGAAAGCAATTTTCAGATCTGCCATGCAGCCACTTCGTGTTTGCCGATAGTTTGAAATTTTAATATACCCACTGAACAGAAGAAAATTTCGTCAAAGTTATATTGGCTACTATAAAAGGGATTGATTTTATATTTGGTCTGGAGATTGATAATGTTGAGTTGTACCGTGTAAGCAGTTTTCAGATCTGCCATGCAGCCACTTCCTGTTTGCCGATAGTTTGAAAGTATAATATACCCACTGAACAGAAAAAAGTTTCATCAAAGTTTTCTTGGCTTCTATAATAGGGATTGATTTTTAGCTCACCTGACCCGAAGGGTCATGTGAGCTATTGCCATCACTTGGCGTCCGTCCGTCCGCCGACCGTCGTTAGCTTTTCACATTTTAATCTTCTTCTCTGAAACCACTTTGCCAAATGGAACCAAACTTGGCAGGAATGTTGCTTGGATGGTCCTCTACCAAGTTTGTAATTTTAAGACCGATCAGAAATTCAGGATGGCCGCCAGGGCTGATTATGTATTCTGATTGGCTAAAATTTCAAAGATCTTCTTGTCAGAAACTACACGGCCAATGGAACTGCAACTGGATATGAATGTTCCTTTGATGGTCCTCTACCAAATTTGTAATTTTCATGCCGATCGGAAATCCAAGATGGCCACCACCGCGGGACATAGTTTAACATAGGACCTATGGGAAAACAATCAAAGATCTTCTTCTCAGAAACAACTGAGACAATTAAACTGAAACTGTTAGTGAATGATCATTAGATGGTTCTCTACCAAGTTTGTAATTTTCATGCCGTTCGGAAGTCCAAGATGGCCGCCACCGCAGGACATAGTTTAACATAGGACCCTATAGGAAAAACAGTCAAAAATCTTCTTCTCAGAAACAACGGAGACAATTAAACTGAAACTGTTCATGAATGATTATTGGATGGTCCTCTACCAAGTTTTTAATTTTCATGCCGATCGGAAGTCCAAGATGGCCGCCATCGCAGGACATAGTTTAACATAGGACCCTATGGGAAAAACATTCAAAAATCTTCTTCTTAGAAACTATGAAGACAATTAAACCAATATAGTTCATGAATGCCCATTGAATGGTTATCTACCAAATTTATAATTTTCATGCTGATTGGAAGTCCAAGATGGCTGCCACCGCAGGACAAAGTTTAACATAGGACCTTTGGAAAAATATTCAAATATCTTCTTCTTAGAAACTATGGTGATGATTAAACCAAAACTGTTCACAAATGGTCAAGGGATGGTCGTTTACCAAAATTATAGTTTTCATGCCAATTGGAAGACCAAGATGGCTGCCACCGCAGGACAAGTTGAACATAGGACCCAATAGGAAAAGCATTCAGAGATCTTCATAGAAACTACAAAGACAGTTTTAACTAAAAGTGTTAATGATTGATCATTGGATGGTCCTTTACCAAGTTGTAATTTTCATGCCTATCGGAAGTCCAAGAGGCCGCCACTGCAGGCCACCACTGGACATAATTTAACGTAGAACCTTATGGAAAATTCAAAGATTTTCTATGAAACTGTAAAGACAATTAAACCAGAACTGTTCATGAATGATAATTGGATAGTCCTCTTTCGGAAATATTTTTGGCCAGTGGATCAGCTTATAACCAGGTGAGCCTCTAGTATATTTGGTCTGGAGCTTGATAATGTTGAGTTGTACTGTGTAAGCAATTTTCAGATCTGCGTTCCGCCACTTCCTGTTTGCCGATAGTTTGAATCTCAATCAGTTGCATGCAGCGACACAGGTCCAGACATGGTATTCTTCTTGTTTATTTAATGAGTAGGTAGGTAGGTCTGTTTTTTTGGGAGTGTTTTCCTCGTAAACTGGAACCCAGAACCAGTCAAAACAGCAGTGTATGGAGAAAATAATGACCACCAATTTTGACTGAGGAAAAAAAAATTGTATGCTAGGGGTAAAAAAAAACAATTGGAGTCCGGGAAATTTTGTTGAGTCAGTTGTGTAACTGCAAACCAACAATTTTTTATGGATGGCCTTGCACAGAATTGAGTTTGGCAGTCTCAGTAGTTACGGATATAAATGAAGATTATTGGTTATTTGATATAAATTATTCTTTTTTACAGGTCAGTTAATTGCCAAACAAAATAATAGCATCAGGAAAAAAAGAACAGACAGATCAGGTCAAGATGAATACTGTGATGATGAGGATTACTTGTCAGATGACATTAGTAGAGATCCAGATTACATTCCTGAAGCCTCTGATAAGGAAAACACTGATGATATCCTTGAAAACCATTTGACTGAAGATGAGATGGATTGTTCTGGAAATGAGAAAGATGGTAATGAATATTCTCCTCTGAAACGGTCAATCCAATTTAAACCAAATGTAACAGGGATGTCTTTTGGGTGGTCCACTTTCAAAATTATGTCTGGAGACCTCAGTCACCTTCTAAGATGGCTGCCACTGTAGGATTCAATTTAACATAAGACCTTTTTGAAAATATGAGTAAAGATATTTTCCTCTGAAACCACTGAGTCAATTTAATTCAAACATGGCTTTTATTGTTTGATATGCAAATAAGCTGTATTTTGACAAAAATTCACTCAAAAATTTTTAATTTGCAGATCGTCAATAATATGTCCACTAATTCAGTCTGCTATTCAACATGTTGAGTTTACGTAAACAAAAAAATGACAATTTTGCCTATTTGCTTAGGTGAAATCAGGTGAAGGGTACAGGCTCAGGTGAGCTTCTAGTTAAATTTAAAAGACCTGTTTTCATTATTCACCTGATTTGATGTTTTTTCTTTTGTTTCCTTATTGAATAAGGTTTCTGTATTATTGTATCACGTGTGTAGCAGAGTCAACATGGGATCACTTTGCAGCATTGTCTAGCGTAGACGTCACACTTTTCTTATCCACAACTCCTCCGTTACAACTTAGTAATATTCAGCAAAACTTTCTGTTTTTCGACTAAGCCTACTTTTTTGGTGTTTAACCTGAATTTTATTTTTGAAGTTTTCAGACAAGTACTGATAAATGCTATAATATATAACAAAAAAAACCAAAAAAATGAAGTAAAAAATTAATTAAAAAAATTGCCTACCAACCTACCATAATTTGTTTTTTCAGTGCAACAGTAAATATGTATTTTTAGGCTTTAGTAATTCATTAAACATTTAGAGGAACAAAAAAGAACAGTGTACTAAACAATAGAAGATTGTTCAACATGTATGCTTGAAATCTTGAACATTAATGATATTTTAACTGAGAGGTCTAATATTCAGTCCGGAATTTTTATGGTACAGCAACAGTATGCACTAAAAGTAGAACATTCTTCTCAGTAACTTGTACACTAACAGCAGACCAACTTAGAGAGCTCATATGTTCAGTCCTGATTTCTGATAGTACTGTTTATTTCAATTTTTAGATGAAGCCATTCCAGTTTTTGGCCAGATTACCTCAGAAGCTGATACATCAAACAAACTTCCTTGTTCTTATATAGGTAAACATTTATTTTTCATATTTGATAAATGTCAGATTGCAGATGTTTTACATGTAGTTCATGAATCGTATAAGGGGATTCAAATAGGAACTTCCAAAACAAATGTAAAGTTTCCTCCTTGGAAATAAATTGCAGGACTGAAAGAACATGAAGCAGCAAAGCAAATTCTGAAGAATATTGAAGAAGGAATAAATTATAAGCCCATTCCCTTTCAGTCACTAGTATGATATATGAAAAACTCTAATTCCAACTGTTTTCAGAATTTACATATCAAATTCATATTTCTTATGAATATGCTCCCAGTATTCAAGTAAAATCGTTTGATTTTTAAGAATCACTGAATAAAAGTAATCCACACTTAAGCTGTATTCACATCAGAAATACTTGATATACATGTAAGCAACCCAACAACAACTTATATGAGTACAGCTTAAGCTGGGTTTAAGTCAAGGTTATATGATTTCCCGATCAGCAGATAAATCAAGCTGACCTGAGCCATGCTTATGCAAGTGGCCATATATTTCATAATTTCTGGCTTGATATCACTTAAATAGCCCAAATCAGGATAAAACCATTTCATATATTTATATCAATAGATACTGAGACTTCCAATACCACTTATTTACAGCTTGCACAAAATTAGTTGAGTTTGGCAGTCTCAGTAGTTACGGATATAAATGAAGATTATTGGTTATTTGATATGAATTATTCTTTTTTACAGATCAGTTAATTGCCAAACAAAATAATAGCATCAGGAAAAAAAGAACAGACAGATCAGGTCAAGATGAATACTGTGATGATGAGGATTACTTGTCAGATGACATCAGTAGAGATCCAGATTACATTCCTGAAGCCTCTGATAAGGAAAACACTGATGATACCCTTGAAAACCATTTGACTGAAGATGAGATGGATTGTTCTGGAAATGAGAAGGATGGTTATGTATCAGATTCTGCATCTGATGTCTCCGAGGTAATTTTGCCGCTTGCATTACCGGCTTTGTGTAGTCTACCTGATAGAAAAAGAAACCGTGGAAGTTCAGACTGCAAAGAACTAGTTAGCAGCTCATCAGACGGTGTGAGGGTTGAAAAGATGAAAAAGATGTCAAAGGCTACAGAAGAAAATTTTGTTACCTCCTCTTCA
Source organism: Lithophaga nigra (assembly GCA_028566555.1). Lineage (NCBI taxonomy): Eukaryota > Metazoa > Mollusca > Bivalvia > Mytilida > Mytilidae > Lithophaga > Lithophaga nigra. The sequence continues at coordinate 4,307 of JAOXYJ010281705.1, read as the reverse complement.
TCCATAACAAGTGGTATAGTAGTACAATCAAGCAATAACACATCTGACAGAAGAGTATGGGATAAACAGCACTTTTGTTTTTTTTGTGAGGAAGGGTCTACAAACATCACCAAACATTATCTTGGACCTCATAAACTGGAATCAGAAGTTCAGAAAATTTTGTCTTTTCCACTCAGGTCAGTAAAAAGGAAACATGCTCTGCTAAAGTTAAGAAATACTGGTGACTACAAGCATAACTTAGATGTATTGAGAAAAGGTGAGGGCATCTTAGTTACCTGGGCTAGAAAATCTGAAGAAAATGTCTCTGCTGACAATTTCTTACCATGTGAGGACTGCTTAGCCTTCTTCTTGAAACCAAACCTGTGGAGACATAGAAAAGTATGTCCATTCAAAAAAGGGAAAGCTGCATATGGAAAGGTGCAGTCTGAAGCATCTCTGCTTCTTCCATGTTCTGTCAAGGTTTCTGAGGGATTACGAAAGAAAGTTATGAGTAGGATGGTTGGAGACGATATTACCATTATTGCCAGAAATGATTGGATCATTACCAAAATAGGAGAGAAGCTATACAAAAAACATGGACACCTTCCACACCTTTATAATCACGTAAGCCAAAAGATGAGAGAATTAGGAAGGTTCCTCATAACTGCAAGGAAGCAAGACTGTGAAATAAAATCCATTAGTGATGTAATCCATCCTGAAAAATTCAAAGTTGCTATTAAATCTACCCAGATACTGTGCAAGTACTCTGAAGATACCAACAGATTTGGCAATCCTTCCCTTGCGTTAAAGATGGGCCACCAGCTGAAGAAATGTGCAAAAATCAAGAAATCTGAATCCCTTTCTAAAGGAGACTATGAAGACTGCCGGAGGGCAGATAAATTTCTATCACAGATTGAAGATGAATGGGCTGATGAGATTGCCAGTTCAGCTCTTCAAACACTTACAGCAAACAAGATGAACAAAAGACAACTATTACCGCTGACTGAAGATATCAAGAAATTGCAGTCTTACTTTCAGGAAAGGACAGAGTCACTATCATCTACTTTGCAAAAATCTTTTTCCAAATCAGATTGGGAACTTTTGAATCAGATTACTTTAGCACGCCTTGTGCTCTTCAATAGGAGGAGAGGTGGAGAGACAGAACGAATCACTTTAAAAGCATACAATTCTAAATTGACCAAAAATGATCAATTGAAAGAAATCGAAGACTCTTTGAGCCCAGTGGAGAAAATGTTGTGTTCAACATTTGGAAGAGTAGAAATTCGTGGGAAAAAAGGTCGTACTGTGCCTGTCTTAATGACTCCTTCACTACAGACAAGCATTGATCTTCTGCTTAAATGGCGAAAAGAAGCAGGAATACACCAAGATAATCCATATGTCTTTGCAAGACCAAATTTTGACTCGCTCAACCCAATTAGAAGCTCTGATGTTCTTAGAAAATTTGCAAACGATGTAGAATTATCTGAACCTGAAACTATAACCAGCACCAAGCTAAGGAAACATGTTGCAACAGTTTCACAAATATTGAATTTGAAGGAAAATGATTTAGAAGTCATGGCCAACTTTATGGGGCATGATATAGAGGTCCACAGATCATTCTACCGTCTCCCACAGGAAACCATACAGATAGCAAGAATGGGGCGACTGCTCAGTGCTTTTGACAATGGAACTATCAGCAACTACTCTGGGAAATCATTAGATGACATTTCTCTTGATGATGGTATGTTTTTACAAAGTTCTTGAAATTTATATGAACCTGGTTCTTGAACAGAAAAATGTCAGTTATGTGATTTCTGATGAAAGCTGGGTCAATAGGCAGCTTCATCAGTGTTATGATGTAGGTGTACATGTATATCTCAACTTTATTCATACTTGACTATGATAAAATGTGCAAATTTCCAACTTTTGTCACATCAGATATGACTGCTATAACTTTCCTACACTTACCACATTGAAGTTTAGTACACTCTTAGGTTGAATTATATATGAAGTTTGACAAGTTTAGAAATTCTACAGTATCAAACATGGTATGAGTTTGCACTTGGTTTGTGATGCCAGCAAAAAAGGATGTGCTCGACTCACAACTTGTATGATAAAGTTTACCAGTTACTTGCTCAAGGTTGATGTTTTTTGCTGGGCCTTCTGGCTACCTCCACCAGTAACACTGGTCATAATAAAAAAGCTTTTTTTTCTGAAAGAGTCATTAAAGCCCAATCCACTCTTCCATCCATCCTTTCTTTATTCTGGGAAGTTTTCTTAATTGATAAAACAACTCTTTAGTCCATCATGTCCATAACTAGGTTCTGTAAGGGAATTGTGGTTTTGCTTTACCATGCTCATTTCAAAAACCAGCAAAATATCTAATAATGTTAAGCATGAAATTTTAGGGAGATGTTAATTGTTATCTTTTGATTCATTTAAAAATATTATTTTATGATAATTATTGTAACATTCTGTTATTATAAACATGGAAGGTTTTTATCAACTTTTGATATCCGATTTTGGAAGAAAATCCATCATGTACCTAATAGCGTAAATCTTTGGACCACCCTTTTCTGTGTTTCAAACTTTATTTTGATAGGTGCATCTTTTGTTACCTAGGAGGATGTAGAACTACAAGTATATTCTTTAATTCTGTACACCCAGGTTTTCCTTTTAGTAAAAACCAAGTGCTGTAATTCATACTTTAGACTGTTTTTTTTTTCTTTCTTTTTTTTTTTTTTTTGGCTTGAAGTTTATTTATCCACAAATATATATACACAGTAATTGTTATACATACATACATGACATACGTACAAAAGTTTGACACCTGTAATGCATTCTGTTTCAGTTTTAACGTTTAGATGTGAAAGCTAGGATAGAAACAATTTTGTACAATAGCTTTTTTTAAAGTAGTATGTAACACACCTTAATACACATGCAAAGATCATTCAAAACAAATTGAAAAATTTGGAATGTGTAACCAATGGGAAACGCTATATTAAAATCCTTTTAAACTAAGAAGATATACACTTGTTAAATTGCATTTAAATAGTGTCCCATTAACTGATTTGCCTTGATTTTTAAACCACAGGTGTAGAGCTTAGCAGTGATGATGCTGATGATGAGGAGGAAGAGGAAGAGGAGATAGAGGATGAAACACATAGGGAAGAACCACCTGAGAGTAAGATAATATATATTAGGATAATATACTCATCAACACAAGTAATGCATCACTTGTTTCTGATGGTGATATTCTTACACTGGCTGATAATTAATCCACTTTTACTGGGAAAAAAATTCCATTTTGATATGACAAGTGTTTTGTGCCAGGAAAGGGCAAAAACAAAAGTCTTGGTTTAGCAATTTTCATAATTGGTCACAAGAAAAAAAAGCTATACAAAATTTGAAAACCACTGTTTTCATCGTTCAGTTTTGAATCAAGAGATGCAAAATACACAAACATTTGCAATTTGTTATTTCTTAGGTGAAAAATCTGGAATTTTGAGAATTCAGAAATCAATAATTTAAAAGTGACTTATTTTCACAGAATTTGATCTTTGTGATTTCAGTAATGTTGTAACAAAATTTCATCTCATTTCACTGAGCGGTTTAAAAGATATTGGAATTTGAATCTTAAATCCCAAAGAAGTAAACGGAGGTGATACATTTCTTTTGTTGTGGAGTATATTTAAACAGTTTGATTGTCACATCTTAAGTGATACTTGTTACCCACCAAGTGCCAGACCCTGAGAATTACTGTGTTTGTTCATGGATTGACCACACAGAGGCACACTCTGTATACTGACATCAAACCGAGGTAGACACACTGTGTATGATGATTTCAAACAGATGTAGACACACTGTATTCTTAATTAATCTTGCTCTCAAATGAATCAATTGAATGCTCATAACACTTGTTGTATCAGTTTGTATGACACACTCCTAGGCTTTTCACAATCAGCCAAGCTTGACATGAATGCGCTAAACAATTTTTGTTATGAGTAATCTTACTAGAGGGTAGTAAGTATCCACTAACTTATGGACAAATATCAGGCCAAAACCGAATCAAAATACAGATATAACGTACCGAAAATCAAACCGAACAAAAAATTGTGATTCATCAAAACTGCAGTGAATCATATCAGCCCCAATAACTTGCAACATCCAAGCTATTGTTAGATGCCTAAGATGCAATTCTGATTTATAGCATCAACAGAAATAGGCACACTATGTATTAAGAATTAAAAGAGAGGTAGACACACTGTGTAAGCTGACATCAAAAAGAGGTAGACACACTGTTAATACAAACTTCAATTAGAGGTAAA
>JAOXYJ010280606.1:0-16109 GCA_028566555.1 Lithophaga nigra | reverse complement strand
GTTCCTTTGACATATTTTTGCTTCTGATTCTATAGAGGGCAAATTTAAACTTCCTGGCAATTGGTGAGATTTTGTACCCGGAAAAATCGCTCAATTTTCTTGTTGACTGAAAATCAATGAAATAAATATTTGAGGTTCTCTTTGATATTTTATCGAGAAGAATGGTGTTTCCAGTGACAACTTTTTCAAGAAAAAGACGATAAAAATTGTGTGAAGTTCTCACAACAGTTGCCATCAAACTATAAATCAGCCCTTAATTATTTCAATCGAAATCAATCATTTAGTTTCTCAGAGGAACAAATAGCAAAAAAATATACTATGAGGGAAAGATACTGACAACATTTATAGTGAAATAGTATTAAAGGAAGATGTAAATAATGATAAAACGAATAAAACTGCTAGGAAAACCAGTTTTTTTAAAAATGATATATATGAATAAGTGTACAAGTTTAATAAAGAGCAACATATTCCACATACAAGAGTATACAATCATTTATACTGGAAGCAAAATACAGTGGTCTTACATTGAATTTAAGGAGCTCTATATGATCATTTATCCATCAAATGAAAAAAATATCATAGTCATTCAATATCAATGTTTTCATTTCAATCTTTTGATTAATAATGCAACATTTGAGATTAAAAAAACAACTTTTTCATGATTTGATATAAAATTTGCAATTCAAGATAAATTAAATGTATTTCAAACTTGTTTGTGGAAGAAATGAATCCAGTATGTTGATATACATTATTAAGTGAGTCATAAATGTGTATTAAGCTTGATATAAGAGTAACAATATATTCAATGGTCCCCTTCCTCAAATTAATATAAAACATGTTTACCTTAATCAGCATGCAATTATATCTGTACAGAAACATAAAAAAATATGTTTTTATCTTAAGAATCTGACATAAATGTACTAGAATAATAAGCAAATTGAACACATATCAAATTATGTCATCCCAGATTTGTTAAGTTCAGTACAATGATGTATTTTGAAGAAAATTTTGCTACAGAAATACATGCAACGCAAAATTACACAATCTTTTGGTTGTCTTTTTTTTATGTTGATAGGGAGAAGTTAATTCTGTAAATTTCACTGAATAAAACATTCTAGAAAATATGGACAACTAAATGTGGTGTTGCGACTGCAAATTTTTTGGAAACAGCAGTTTCAGGTGATTACATCTTTTTCAAGACTTTGGTAACTTTTAAAAAAGAAATGTATTATACATGTTATAACTAAAAACTTTGTTCAATGATTAAATCATTTTCTATGAAATATAAGTTTAAAATTATTTAAAGAATGAATATTACCTTTGACAACTTTTGTCATGGTTACAACTTTGCCTTTTGTTGAGAACGTCTCTTCACACAATTTACTGTGGCATTGATGGCAATTTACTTCAAGTGGAGAAAATCTCATTGAAGTCATTAGCTTTGGATGTTTCACTTGCTGTGGTAAATTTGGAGGTATTTGTTTTGATTGAAGATATATCAAACTTGATTCTATGTTGGTTTTCTTCAATTGTTCCAGTGTGATGTGAGTTGGGCTCTTTGTTACAGGATGTCCTTCATCATCATTGTTATCAGAATGATTGTTTGTTTCGTCTTCAGATTCCACAGATGAGGAAAAGAAGTGTGGAAATTCCTGAAATATGGACCATTTTGCAATTGCTTTATGACGACAATATCTTCTTGCAGGAGAACATTTACAAGTATAAACATTTTGATCCTTATCAAATGTGACTACTGTTCGTCCTATTTTTGACCAGTAATGTGTTGTTCCAGTAAAGATGGATAAATATATGTAGCGCTGGGATGAGGATTCAGAAGCTGGAATTTGTACTACAAGAGGAGAACTAGTTTCAATGTTTTTGAAACTGATAAGATCGTTATATCTATCTTCTGATAAAAATCTTTCTTCCTTCATTTTCATCAATGACTCCTCTTTCAGCTTAATTTGCTTTCCTGGCACAGCATATGGTGTTGATAGAAGATGGACACATTCATATGTCATGTTGTTGCCCCTTTTTGCTGTATCTTTAAGTTCCATGCAATTTTGGTTATCGCAAAAGCTCTCACTATTTTCCCCACTTGTTTTTTTAATAATGTGGACCGGAAAGGAGGGTCCTTTCAAATTTTTTGAAGAGCAAAAGATTCCCTCTTTTGAGCTAACAATTACGGTATGATGGTGACGGTTTTCATTAATAATGTCATTTGGTCTTCTGTGTGTCTTCTTGTGTGATTTTAACCATCTTATATTGACATTCTTCCCACAAATATCACATGAAACTTTGTGGTTGTTTTCCCTGTTGAGAGGAACTTTGTCAACAGCATTAGCTGACCCATGCTGGTCCTTTTTGGCATTGGTTTGTGGATCTTCAGAGGACGATTTTGATGGTTGATCACAGGGGGATTTATCTGAAATGGATGCTTGTCCTTTGCATACAGTGACATGGTGCTCCAAATTTACCTTCTGTGTGATGATCCTGTTACATGAAGGACAATGGTAATGTCTTTTTCCAACATCAGGATGTTGAAGATGGCACATAACTGCATATAATCCTAGAAAAAAGGATTATTTTTTCAATACAGAATGTAAACAGGGTCAAACAAAGATGTTCTACTCTATTAATTAATCCCTCTTATTTTATTTCATGATTGATATATCTAAGAAAAATGATTACAGTCAAAACCACTTTCGTCGACCGGGATTTGAACCCGGAGTTATTGCACAACATGCAACAGTGTTAACCATTACACCACCGACGATTCAATTTAGCAGACTGACATCTGAAAGAACTTAATTTGTAATTTATAAAAATACATATATACTGATAGTTCAAATATCTATAGATTGTTATAATGCATTTTCCATATCTGCCTGTGTATCAACTCAAGACTACCATATCATGCCCAAAGGCTTCTTTCGAGGGCTGATATGGTTAAAGGGATGATACAAGGAATGATATGGAACAATGTAATGTCGTAATCTTTTAGGGCTGTTCTAGAAAAAGAGACATGGTACATTTTCCAACCCTCACCACCCATAGACTTTTTCCTATTATGTATAATGTAAAAGTATAGTCCAAACCCCACTGTGTACAGAAATTTATATAAAATATCTTATTATAAAGGGTCCAAGATCATTTTTCTGGAACAGCCCTTATCATAAATATCATGAAAGTGTTTCCATGCAATATATTATTAATTCATTATAAACCTACAGTAGGTTAAAAGCATTCAATAACAAAAGTTTTTCTACAAAAGAAAATGCTGGACTATACCATGTTAAACAGTAACTTGTATAGATGGAGAGGAATTTTCTACAGAGAATACCCCAGGTAGGTACTTTCTGTAGAAAGACACCTGACAGAAAATAAGCTTAATTGACATGATTAGTCTTCGAAGATTTAATAAAATATCCTTCTGCCCAAAGGAGATTTTCAAATACAAAAGATTTACTTGAAACATAATGAATGAACAAATTTATTGTCATGAATGGTATTTATTTATTCACTTAACACTGGGTGGGATTATTGTGAACATTGGGTGGGGAGATTGTGGACTAATCTATTTTCTTTTTTGAAAGGTCAGTCAAGATGTTTATTAATTATCTTCATATTTTAAAATTGCATTTTTTATTTTTTTAGACGGTTTATAAGTCAAAGAAAATTATTTTGCCAATTTATCGTAATGTAGAAAACACCCAGGGAATGAAGGGTAGGTTTAAGAAAGAACGCTTGGTCTTTCTGCAACCTACCCTTCAACCCACGGGTGTTTTCTACATAATGATAAATGGCAAAATAATTTTCTTTAATACCTCTTCTTGACTTTACATCCTTTTTCAGACTTTTCTTGGGATTTTTCTATTTTGGACCTTTTACCCTTTTTGGACCCTGAAATCCCTAGTCCTTTATGTTATCTGCATTTCATAACCTGAACAGATATATTACAATCCTACCTTTTAGCAAATTTCTATTTTCGACCTTTTTACCCTTTTTACCCTTTTTGGACCCTTATTTCCCTAAAAAGGGATCAAGGGTCCTTTAAATAGTCATTTATGTTATTGTTATCAGCACTTCATTATCTTTTATACAGATATATTATAACTCTTTCATTAAGCATTTTTTATTTTGGAACTTTTTATCCTTTTGGCCCCTTTTTCCCTATAAACGGTCCAGGTTCCTTTAAACAGCCATTTCTGTTATTTGCAATTCATTACCTTTACAAGGATATATTACAACCATACCTTTAAGCAATTTTCTAATTGGACCTGTTTTACATTTTTTTCTCAAAAAAGGGTCCAGGGTCCTTTAAATAGTCATTTATGTTACCTGCAATTTATTATCTTTATACAGATATATAACATAATACTTTAAAATTTATTGACTTTTAGGCCTTTTGGGGTCCTTTTTTAACCAAACTTGGCTTTTATTTTCAGATGTAATTTTAATTAAAATACCAAGAGAGCAGATTTTTCTGAAACTTAGATAGATCTTGTCCTTCTGATCATTTTTTGCAAATTAAAATTTCAATCTAGCTCCTATAATTTTTGAGATTATAGCCAAAAACTGCAGAAATTGCTAAAAATAGACATTTCAGGACCAATTACTTCAAACCAGGTGAGGAGATTTTCCTCAAATTTTAAGGCTAGATAGATCTTGTCTTGTTGATCATTTTTGCAACTTACACTACCTGACTGCTATAGTTTTCAAGATAACAGCCAAAAACTTCGAAAATTGCTAAACATTTGCATTTCAGGAAAGATAACTCCAAAAAGGGTGAGCAGATTTGTCTGAAATTTGCAGTGTAGATAGATTTTGTCCTTCTCAGTGATCATTTTGTTCTTCACACATTTTTTCTCTAATTGCTATATAGTTTTTGAGAAATAGGCCAAAAACTGCAGTTTTATCCCTATGTTCTATTTATAGCAACTGCGGCCATGTTGGTAGGTCTGCGGAAAAATCAAATATGATTTTTATAGTAGATACCCTAAAGATGATTGTGGCCAAGTTTGGTTCTCATGGTTCTAATTGGCCTAGTGGTTTCTAAGGAGTTTCTTTTAAAAAGTTTACGGACAGACAGACGATGGACAACTGATGGCAAAAGCTCACATGGCCCTTTGGGCTAGGTGAGCTATCAATGATTGGCTCTTTGTCACATTCTTGTTGAGAAATTCAGTCTTCACAGTTAACTTTTTGAAATACAAGCCCAAAACATGAGGTAATCAACGATTACGAAGTTCGCCTCGTTTACATGTGGATTTTAAGAACTCAGATGTAAAACCTACCCAAAATCAGTGAAGCATAAAATATAGATTACACTGACTAAATTTTGTTTGGATGCTGACCTACATGCCAGGATGTATCTGTATGCAAGGTATGATGGTCCTATATCCTACAGTATCCAAGATATGGACTCGGACATAAAACTTACTCAAGTCACTGAAGCATGGAATATAGGTCAAAGTGACCTAATTTTCTTTGGATGCTGACCTACTCCCCAAGATACATCTGTATGCAAGATATGATGATCCTATATCATACAGTATCTGAGATATGAACTTTTGAGGTAAAACTTACCCAAGTTCACTGAAGCATGGAATATAGGTCAAAGTGACCTAATTTTATTTGGATGCTGACCAACTCCCCAAGATACATCCACATGCAACATATGATGATCCTACATCATACAGTATCTGAGATATGAACTTTGACGTAAAACTTACCCAAGTCACTGAAGCATGAAATATAGGTCAAGGTGACCAAATTTTGATTGGATGCTGACCTACTCCCCAAGATACTTCCACATGCAACATATGATGATCCTACATCATATAGTATCTGAGATATGAACTTTGACGTTAAACTTACCCAAGTCACTGAAGCATGAAATATAGGTCAAGGTGACCTAATTTTGTTTGGATGCTGACCTACTCCCCAAAATACATCCACATGCAACATACGATGATCCTACATCATACAGTATCTGAGATATGAACTTTGACGTTAAACTTACCCAAGTCACTGAAACATGAAATATAGGTCAAAGTGACCTAATTTTGTTTGGATGCTGACCTACTCCCCAAGATACATCTGTATGCAAGATATGATGATCCTACATCATACAGTATCTGAGATATGAACTTTGACATAAAACTTAACCAAGTCACTGAAGCATGAAATATAGGTCAAAGTGACCTAATTTTGTTTGGATGCTGACCTACTCCCCAAGATACATCCACATGCAACATATGATGATCCTACAACATACAGTATCTGAGATATGAACTTTGACGTAAAACTTACCCAAGTCACTGAAGCATGAAATATAGGTCAAAGTGACCTCATTTTGTTTGGATGCTGACCTACTCCCAAAGATACATCTGCATGCAAGATATGATGATCCTATATCATACAGTATCTGAGATATGAACTTGGACCTAAAATTTACCCAGATTGGTTAATCACCAGAGTCGCTGAAGCGTGACATATAGGTCAATGTGACCTACTTTCGTATTGAAAAGATTCGCCCCGCCTAGAGACATCTGCATGCAAGACCTGATGTTTCTACCTTTACTAGTTACTGAGTTATGAGCATGGACGCGCACGCGCACGCGGACGTGGACGCCGAGGATACTCCAATAGTTCTTCCTCAACTTCGTTGAGGCAAACTAATGAATATATTTGACATTTTCCTTGACATATAACTGGCTTGTAACTACAAATTTTGAACAAATTTCACAAGTGCAACCACAAGTTTGCTGGCCTGGGCCGTCAGGCTTGTGGCTAAATTTGAAGACTGAGAATTGTAAAATCGAATCTGGACTCGGTCCTTTTCTGAAGTAGCTACTGTATAAGCAAATGATAAGTAAGGGTGAAACAATTTGCGATACTTTTGGTCTAGATACGATACATTTTACTGAGGTTTCAATATGATACATATACGATACAAGTCAAAATACTATTTTTTTCCAACTAATTGTGAAATTACTATGAAATGATGAAAATAGAACTTGTGTAACATGTCTTACGAGGGAAAATCCATTAATCATTCTTTAACTGAAAGGTACAGATTCTTTGAATGAACAAACTTCATCATTTTAAAATCTGTTAAATATTCATCCCAAATTGGTGAAAATTTATAGGACAACATACAGTTGTGTACCGTATCGAAATTTATTTATTAACTTATCAATATTAGCCTTCTCACGGTAATATCTGCCAATACAATATGGGATTTCAAATCGGCCCAATACGATGAAAACAAATCCAATATGGATTTTGCCATGCTGGCCCAGTCCAATATGGATTTTTACATATTGGCCTGGTTCAGACCACATGGACCAGATAAAGTCATATTGGAATGGTAATTTTCCATATTGGACTGGCAATTTTCCATATTGGACTGGTGACAAGTCATATTAGACTGGTTAATTAATAGGAAGTGGCTATTCTTACATACGTATGTAAGAATAGCTGGTGAGCTATTCTTACATACGGTATACATTTCGGAATCTGCGTGTAATTCAAAAAACGAATTTTTATAATATTGATCATGACAAAATGCTACTATATCAGTCAAAATGCCCGTATACGTCTTTTGAAACAAACATATTGTTATATTTATATGTATTAACAAAATTGTTATTATTATTCTATTAAGTATTATAGCAATGAGCCATTTGAGTTCATTAAAATAACACATTAAAAATTCCCATAAAAACAACTCACCATGTATTTACATGTAGTTAAAAAAAAGAAGAAAACATGCATTGGGATTGTCACAACTTTTACAACGATTTACACGCTGAAGAATCAATTGATTGTGATTTTTGTCTAAATTAGTTCCATCTATGATGTTCTGGCCTGAAATACCCCCAAAGAAATCATACTGGGGATGTACATCGTTCAAAAAGAAATAGATATGTTTAACTGTTACTTTTAAACTCTCTTTTGCTTGTAATTTAAGCATATTATATAACATAACATACTTTTACTCAGTTGTAATATTCAGTAAATTTGGTTTTTAATGCATGTAATGTACAATATTAACAATTTTTATTGTTATTGTAATTTATAGTTTACATTTTATTAAGTTCAAAGTACATGTTAATATTTTATAGATATATTTAATTTCTTACTTATTAATAAATATAATCTTGAAAATTAACATGATTCCCTTCCTTATTAAGTTAACGCTGCTAACATAAAGATTTATACACAAAATACTGGGAAAATGTAAAAATTCGTTTTTTAAATTACACACAGATTCCGAAAATACCGTATGTAAGAATAGCCCACCAGCTATTCTTACATACGTATGTAAGAATAGCCACTTCCTAATTAATAAAGGTATAATTGCGTAATGTTTTCCATATTGGCTTAGTTATTGGTTCTCGGCTATAACCATATTGGCCTTTGGCTTTGCCTCAGGACAATATGGCAAGTCTCCGACCAACAACTAGACCAATATGAAAAACATTCTGCAATAATTATAATACTATAGTATCGTATTGTCACCCTTGTATCATGAATATGTATCGTATCTTGAGGTAGGTGTATTGTTACAGCCACTATGAATAATTAGGGCTGTAACGATAGACTTACCTTGCGATTCGACATCCCGATGTATCGCGATACAAGGATGATGATACGATACATTTCTAAACGATACCATTGTATGTTGACTTAACTTTTTTCTCCAATATGAGATCAATCATAGGATTTGATATGATAAAGGGGGATATCACACTTATTCGTGATATCCAATTGCATGAAGAGGACACAAAATATTTAAGAAATAATTTATGGGATCCCGTGGTTTGTTGGAGATTTTACAACGGGTAAACCTTATTTTCATAAGAATTTTACCATGAGGGTAGCAAGGGGTAAGTTTTGCGAAAATAATGTCTACCCATTGTAAAATCGAAAAACAAACCACGGGATAAAATAAATTATTTTGATTCTAATATGAAATTGTTGTAAATTAGAGACATTTATTTGTACGAAGGAGTAAACTGGAACAGCAATATTGATGAAATATGTAAAATAGCATGCACCTTGTTTTGGGTTATTGCCCTTTTTGATCCCTTATAGCTTGAAAAGGAGCTAGAGAAAACCTGTTACACCGAAGCGAAAGCTCTAGGCAAGAGGAAAGCAATAATAAAAATTTCATCGAAATCGGATTACAAATAAACGCTCTACATCAAAATATATGAAAACACCATTTTTGGCCCCTTTGGGTCCCTTGTTTGGAAACGAGAGGGGCTACAATCCCCAAAATCAATCCCATCCATCCTTTTGTACCAAGGATCATTGTGTTAAAATTTCAGAAGGATCCGTCAACTGAACACTAAACACGAACACTAAACTGTCTACAGACAGACGATGACGACATGCTCAAATTTTGCGGTCGTATAAAAACACACAAATTTACAAGATGATATTAAGAAAAAGAAGTCGTCTTGTCACTACATAATAAAACAAGGAACATTGATGCCATAAATTTTTAATCGAAATTGATTTATCGTCACGCTCTATGACACCAAAAATTAAAAAAGAAATTTGCACATGCGGAGTTAATTGAATCTGAGAACATCATAAACACATATTTTGGTCCCAGATTGAATGACAAAAAGTTTAAATTTTAAATGTAGATGTATCTAAATTTCATTGATACATCATCTTATAAAATCTGCTTCGCCTAGCGACAGCATTATACGGCCGCAGCCCATCTGAACTCTGGAATAGCTAACCATATGTGGACCCATGAAAGTGTTTGCCTCTAATATGTTATTACTTCACTTCTGTGGACCTTACCATCCCTTTAGAGACTTTTCTCAGGATTTTCAATTTTGTACCTTGCACCCTTTTTGGACCCTGAAATCCCTTAAATGGGATCTGGTGTCCTTTAAATAGTAATTTATGTTATCAGTACTTCATTATCTTTACACAGATATATTACAACCCCTCCTTTTAACAATTTTCTATTTTGGGCCTTTTTACCCTTTTTGGCCCCCTTTTCCCTAAAAAGGGGTCCAGTGTCCTTTTAACAGTTATTTATGTTATCTGCTATTCATTACCTTTCCACAGATATATTACAACCATACCTTTTCGCAATTTTCTATTTTGGACCTTTTTACCCTTTTTGGCCCCTTTTTCTCTAAATATGGGTCCAGGGTCCTTAAAATAGTCGTTTATGTTATCTGTAATTCATTACCTTTACACAGATATATTACAACCCTACTTTAAAATTTTCTGACATTTTGGCCCTTTTGGGGCCCCTTTTTATGTAACGGGTCAGACCAATGGGCCCATGATGATAACCAAACTTGGCCTTTATTTGTCAGGAGTAATACTATTTTAAAATAACAAGTTGAACTGATATAAAAAAAACAATAAAATGCATCGAAAAGCAGCTTTGGAATTTTTGCCCCTCTTTGGCCCCTTTTTCTGAAACGGGAGGGGCCATGGACCCCATCATCAAACTTAGGCTACATTTTGTCATACGTAACATTGTATTCAAATATGAAAATGATCTATCAAGGGAAACCCGAGAAAACCTGCGGAAACCAATTTTTGAATTTTGGTCCCTTTTTGGCCCCTATTTCTGAAATGGGAGGGGCCACAGACCCCATCATCGAACTTAGGCTGTATTTTGTCATGTATCAGTAACATTGTGTTCAAATATCAAAAGGATCGGTCAAGGGAAACCCGAGAAAACCTGCGGAAACCAATTGTTGACAGACTACAGACGACAGACGACGGACGACAGACAGACCCATACCAATATACGGCCGCAAAAATTTGTGGCCGTATAAAAATTTATTCTTTTAAAACTGTATGATTTTTAATATTTCAATATTTGTATTTTTTGACATTCATTTACCATTATTTCCCCTTAAGTAGATTGGTTTCATGATAGGCTTTTAATCTTAAGGCTTAAATGGAATTTTGCTTCATTGTGGAAGCTAGACAATTCCAACAGCACAATAGTTTTCCTTTTCAAAGAAATAACAATCCTTTGAAATAAAGGAGAATTTGGACCTGCATCGTATCTATCGAAACCTCAGTAGCATGTATGGTGATATGATACAACAACCAGAGGCTCTAAAGAGCCTGTTCTTGCTCAGCTGGTATCAGGCAATTCTATATGTAAGACGGTTCTGAGAAGACTTTTGCATGTGTTTCCCACAGGGTCCTATGTTAAACTATATTCCACACTGACGGCAATATCGGATGCCAGATGAACACAAAAAACACAAACTTTATATAGATCCATATAATCATCCATGCTTCATATTAATTCAATCTATGAAATGGTTTCTGACAAGAAGATGTTTGCATGTTTTTCCTATAGGGTCCTACATTAAAGTATGTACCACACTGGCAGTCATGTTGGATGTTAGATCAGCACGATAAATACATGTATAAACTTTATGTAAGTCCATAATATGATAATCCATGCTTAATATAAATTCAATCTTTAAAAAGGTTTATGAGAAGAAGAGATTGGCATGTTTTCCCAATAGCATCTAATGTTTAACTATGTTCCGCATTGGCGGTCATCTTGGATTTCGGACCAGTATTAAAAACACTAACTTTACGCAATAATATGACCATCCATGCTTCATATCTATTCAATCTATAAAACGGTTCCTGAGAAGATGATGTTTGCTTATTTTTTCCATTGAGTTCTATGTTAAACTATGTTCAGCAATGGCAGTCATGTTGGATGCTGGAACAGCATGAAAAACATAAATTTTATGTAAGTCCATCATATGATCATCCAAGCTTAATATCAATTTAATCTTTAAAACGGTTTATAAGACGAATGTTTGCATAAATTTCCCACAGGGGCTTTGAGATCTGCACGAAAAACACTAAACTAAAAAAATATGCATGTCAATAATATGATAATCCATGCTTCATATTAATTCAATCTATAAAACAGTTTCTGAGAAGAAGATGTTTGCTTTTTTTCCACAGGGTTAATTCTATGTTAAACTATGTTCCGCACTAGCAGCCATGTTGGATGTTGGATCGGCATGAAAACTCATGTAGTTTAATGCAGCTATACGGTTTCATGCTGATTATATATTCATGACGTCATTTTTGACATCAGGTTGGAATTTTTTCCTGGGTTATTCAGTTACACCGTTCAGAGATATGCATTTCTTTCAATTAAAACTGAAATAAAAAAAATACTTTAAAGTAGATGAAAAGCTTCAAATGCATATATTCAATCTGCTCCGAATAATCCCTGAAACATATATTTCTATCAATATTGTCACTCATTGACAGTCTGTATTGTTACCCCTTTCCACAATGAAAAACAATCGTTTATAAGGGAAAAAGTATGTAAAATTTTAACTTATAATAGTACTGAGTCTATAAATATATTATTCTATTAAAATAAAGCAGTAATAAAAACAGAAATGTACAAATATGATCTAACCAGAAGTCTCGGCAAATGTTTTGAAAAGATTGTCCGTGCACCAGTGAAAGAGTTGTCTTCCGTTTATATTGGTTATTGCACTGCCGATATACGTTTTCTGCATCTATTTTCTTTGAAATCACATTTCTCCTAGAGTGCTAGACACAATATGGAATTTTTGAAATAAAACTTTAACTTTGAAATCAACATGATCAAATACTCGAATTAATAAAAAATGTTATGTGATAAAGAGGTCACTGTTTATTTTGCCGTAACCAAACAACGGTGTAGGGTAAAAGTTAACCGGTTTCATTTCTTATTTAGGTCCATCATATGATCATCCATGCTTAGTATCGATTCAATCTGTGAAACAGTTTCTAAGAAGATCTTTGCATGAATTTCCCATAAAGTCCTATGTTAAACTCAGTTCCGTGATGGTGGCCATCCTGGATTTCGGAACAGCATGAACAACACAAACTTTGTTAAGATTCACCCTAGGATCATTCAAATCAAAAACATAAACTTGATAGAGGTTCACACAATGAACATTCCTGCCAAGTTTCAGTTTATTCGGTTCAGTAGTTTCAGAGAAGAGGATCGAAGTTTACGGACGAGGACGACAACAGACAACACCAACAGACGCAAACACAATGATGACAAAAGCTCGCATAGTGCTTTGGACCAGGTGAGCTAAAAAGTATCGCGATATGATATTTCGATGAATCATTACACTTAAATTGATAAGTCTTAATATATTAAATATTTGAATTTAAATGTACTTGTATAATACTGACCATTATTTCCTTCTACACCAGTTTTCCAATGAACTGCCAAATGTTTTTTTACTTTACTATACGACCTTGGTTTGTACTTCCAAACTGGACACAAGGGACAGTGGTAGGACATATAGTCTCCGTTACAGCATTCATTGCATCGATGCAAATCAGCATACATGGAGTCCAAAGTTCGATATGCAGCCAGCATTATTATTCTGGTTTCTATACGTTGAATGATGTGCTAATCTACAATATACTATTGTGCCATACTTGATTGTGACATGTATACATGTAATATTACACAACTTGGACAAAGATGAAGTGTGATATATCACAGCTACAGGGACCTTTTAGTGTTATCCAGCATTATACATGTAAGTGTGGCATAATTAATTCTGACATGTACTATAATTGTCCACAACGACGTATCATAATATACAAGAGTGTCCTTTAAGAATTGAGGGGAGGTCTGTATGCACGTATAATTACAAGCTACAGTAATTGGTAAAATGTAAATGAGCACGCTGGTGTTTACAATTTTAGAACGCCTTATCTTGACAGTACGATGAATTACTCATAGCTAGTTCATGCCCATTTCACAATACTTCTTTCCAGGGGGGGATAGTATTGGTAGGGGAGGGAAACGGCAATAAAACTTATTTTCGTACTTCCGGTACCAGCGTTTGTGTCCGGTACCCTCGTCACTGGCACGCTAGTCTGTGCTGCTGTTAGACTGTGTTGGAAAAATATGCAATTTTTAATGACGTCGGTAGTCATTGGTCTATTTTCGATTGTTCTATTGTTATGTCATAGAAGGATTTAAAACTTCATATGTGACCATTTAATGCTTGAAAAGGGAGACAAGCAATGAAAGCTTTCATACTTTTCCAACGCGGGAAATTTATATTCTCATTTTTAACAGCCGCAGAGACCGATAAACTGAAAATGCATTGTGTACTTTAAAATTATGTATTTTCAGCCGCAAACAGAAATGATGATACTGGTATGTTACAAAAACGCTGCATATGACCTTTAAAACAGTTGATAATTTTCCTCGTATACCTAATTATCTTATACCATAGACATAAATGGTTAATCGAATCAAAGGCTTTCAAGTAATCTACAAAGCAACAATTTAATCTCTTGCCTTTATAAAATGTATTTTGTATCAAAGAATACAAGCAAAAAATAGCATCAGTGGTACTATACCTATATTAAAATCCAAACTGTGCATCGGTTAAAATATAATTACTAGATGTCCACGTCAATAACCTAAGATTTAATATTGTAGTTAAAAGTTTACCTAGGTTGCTGGTAAGACTTATGCCCCAGTAGTTCGCTGGGTCGTTGACTTCACTAGACTTAAAAACTGGAATTAATATCGCATCGGACCACGCAGACGGAAATATCCTGTATCAAGTGCCATGTTAATTATAGAACATAGATAAGGCAGCAAAAAATCATTGTATTCTATGAAAAACTCATTTATCATGTTTAAGTTGATGTATTGCTTTACTTATCCATGTTATCTCATCAGCTGTAATTGGTAAATCCAGGTCTTCAAAAACACAGTGATTAGTTCCGGTATATCATTTTGCTCTGGTACATCAGATATAATGAAAAAAGTCAGAAGTAGGCAATCACAAACGGCATTTTTCTTCTTTCTAATTATTGAATAGAATAGTCTTGGGTTGTCTTTTATTACCTTACACAGCTTGTCGTCCGCTAGACGCTTGTAGATACGTTTCACTTTACGTTCATAGTCCTTGTATTCTTCTTTCACACGATTAAATTCAATGTGATTTATAGGGATTTTGTTTTTATCAAATACAGCTAATGTTCTGCAATAAATTGAATAAAGTTCTCTACACTTATCACCAAACTATGGGTTATCAGAATTGCTAATTTTATGATGACGATTTGTAGTTCGCGTCTTAATTTGCTTGGTAAATGGGGTCATAACGTCCATAAAAGTTTGGGTAAAGTTATCAACACATAGATCCATTTGTTCCTGAGATGAAATGTCAATATCATGAAGTGTATTCTGTATTATATCTGCGTTTACTAAAAGCGCATTTTGACATAAATTTTTGAACTGATTGTTCTATCTGAAAAATTCAGATTCTTCTCCAGTTTTATTATTAGAATGTGATTCTTCTCTTTTGGCAGAAAAGTTACATTTAACATGTTTAAACTGGATATACAAAGGTGCATGATCACTAAATCTAGTAAAGTTACTAACTAAAAACTTGGATGTTATTTCGAAATCACCCGACCTTATGACACGTTTCTTCTGAAAGTTAATGACTTTCTAGTTTTTAGACAGAACGAATTTATGTATCTTTTTCCGAGTACCCGAGTAGTGATTTTGGTATTCGATAATCGGACCATTCGACGAGTAACCGGTTAACCGGGTACTCGTTGCCAACCCTATATTTTAGCATACAACCAAGTGTAGAAAATTCAAATACGCGCGTCCGTTATCATTTTTTTTTATTGCCACTAGTTCATATTTAGCACTCTTTTGAAAATCAAACTCAAACATTAAGAGGCGAATGAATGGTGGGTGAAATGTGCATGACGATGTTCTTCATATTTTTAGGTCAACCATATATTTAACAAACACTAATCCTGCTTGAGATATATTCACCTGTTTCGGAATTACGCAATTTACTTCATCTCCTTGACCTTAGTCCGGTCTTTTCCCAACAGAAAGAGCGTACATGTTTTTCTTTATACTTTTTAGTAGTAAAGGAGTATGTTCGATAACCATCAAATTTGGCCCCAAAAATAATGCACTTTACATTAATCAGAAGATTGTTTAATTTTGTAGTTAAATGTTTGTCAAAACTTAAAACATAAGGTTAAATGAAGTTTTTGCTCGAATA
>JAOXYJ010279501.1:0-16117 GCA_028566555.1 Lithophaga nigra | reverse complement strand
TATTTTCTCGATATTGTGTATTCCAAACGATTTATGAATCTGGAATTTCGGTATACTACGCTTCCTTGTACTTTCAGTAGATATCGGATGACAAAAGCGAGATAAATCTTACATTTGAAATATGACTGCTGAAGTGAATACGTGTCCTGTTTGAATGACCAATAAATTACGAATTACAATCATTTTAATATTCAATAAACATATTTGCACAATGGTGAATCGTAAAAATGCTTCCAACTGCAGTGTCTGATTTCTGTTTCCGGTTTTTTGGTAGCAAACAAGAGCATTGAGGGATTTTACAACTTTACTGAAATTTACATAGCGTGTGTAAATATACTAATCATCAAAATTAATGGATTGATTTCGCTTGAAAATATAAAAGACAAGTTTAACACATTCATAACTAAAACAAATGCATATGATTTGGAAAATTAGAAAATGTCGGAATAACAATCAATCGGAAAACAGGAAAATACCGTAATCTTATGAAAATGGATGAAAAGTTTAGATAACAAAAACTGGGGAGAAATTGGACAGTGAGACATTTGAAAACAAGAATTAATATCGTTAATTTTCGAGGAAAGACTCAATTGTTTAGCCAGATACATGTAATTTGGTTGTTTCAAATAATATTTGAGAATAACAATTTTTGAACTTTTTGGAAAAAAGTGTTTTTTAAATTTCGAAAACTGAAATGTTTGTTTTCGAGACTTTTTCAGTTCATGAAATTGTCCTAGATAAAAATAAGTACTTTGTGTTATTCTTGACAAAAAAAGTCTCATATATTAACTACATTGTATCACTGGCAATCTTTTTTATCTCATTCGATTTTGCAGCGGTCTAGCCAACGATGGGTTCCATTTTCAAATTCAGAGAGAAAGTGTCAGATGAGAAGAGGGCTGCAAACTTCTCTTTAAAGAATTAAATACCAATAGTGTTCTGTATAACAAGCAAACAAAAGTAGAGTTTTTTTATTTATCTTAAGCAATGATTCGTCTGTTTATTTAACCACTAATCGTACCTTTTTCCTAATGTTCCTAATGTTCCAGATGTTAAACAAAAATTATGAAAAAAAAAAGTGTGTGTGTGTGTGTATGTTTTGCTCTGTTATCAGATCATATATATCTTTTTTTTTTATTTCAGACTGTTTTAACAACAATAGACTCGTATGTTCTTACAATAGATGTCTGTCCAAATACAGAGATGAGAATGGAAACGGATCAAATCGTTTAGTAGCTTTAAGTAAGAATTCGTATATCATTTGTAGTCCCGGGTTTGTAGTTATCCAAACAAAAAAAAACCAATACGAAATGTAATAAGTAAACGAAAAACACAAATAAAAGGGGAAGACGAATCATTTTTTTTTATTTAACATAAATACCGTATTTCACCACTAAACAAACTGTATATGAAAGGAATAACACAGAGTAAGCAAAGTAAGTAATATTTAAGGAATGACTGTCATATTTTTTCGGTCTATGATGAAATAACCTCAAACACGTGGTGTACACTTTAAAATAACCCGCTACGCGATTGAGGTTATTTCGAATAGACCGAAAAAATATTAGAGTCAATCCTTATTAAGTCAAAATTAAATGAGAAAATTATGAAAAAAAAACACTGATGACGTCACGGTCACATGGTAAAATTGAGTCTTTGGCCTAAAAGACGAAAAACTCTCAACTAATCGGAAGACGCGTTACATAAAAAATTAAATTATTGATAATTACCTGTTGAATTATTTTTTCTATTGGCAATTTTTCTCTTGCGGGATTGAAAATTTTTGGCTTCCTTTCCTTAAGATCTACCACGAATGTATTTTTATTGCTTTAAATATTTATGGCTGTTATTTACAGATACCTTCTCCAATACAGAAATAGGTGCGAATGGAAAGTATACATAGAAGACTGACAAAACATTTGAATAAGAGTTGAAAGTTGAATTTAGCTTGGTTAAAAGGTTTATACTTAAGAGACAACTATATTGTAGTTGAAGAGTTTACGCTTCGGCAGTAAAACTGCATTTTTGTTCGTCAAATCCCAATCAACCCCTGCATTTCTTGAAATACAAAATAGTTACCTCTATTCTATTGCAAAACCAGAAAAAAAACGTTAAAATTAGCTTTGTATGAGGCGGAAATGTTCACTGAGTCTGCTCAAGGCCGTTAACCATGGTTCCGACCGTCAAACGTGGATTTGATGGAGGACGTCATCCAATCCATAATGTCGTTACAGATCACACTGCATTAGAATAGCTAATTACTTCCCACCTAACACTCACACAAAATTCTTCCGATGATTGCTGATAGAGAATAAGAACGTATTAGTCTTATAATAGGTAGTGTAATATTATAATGCCAAAAAGTTTTGGCTTTAAAGTATGTAGCACAGTTTAATCAGACTAGTTTACAATATCTGCTGTTCTGTGATATATAGGTAGTTGTACTTCATTGTTGTTGTATTTATTTATAGATGCAGACCTGACGACAGAAAAAGAGTACATATCCCAAAAAAAACGTGAGTGTATTAATGGTACCATTTTTATTCATAGAATTATTTGCAATATTTGAAAGCAATGATATTGTGCAGTACGGAATCAAGATGTAATCTATTTTCTAGGCTTTTATTTAGTATTCTTCATATTTTAAAGTTATGAAATGACTGTAAAGAAGTCAAATGTGATAATGTTAAAGCGTAGAAAGGCAATAAAAACTTGTTGATTCGAAGAGCAAAAGGCAGCTGAATACAGTATAAATGTGGACCATATATTGAGAACAGAATAATGTAAGGTGGAACCGTTCACACAAAATTTCATTTTAGCAGACCGAAATCTTCCGTAGAGATGTGTTCCTGTTATTTTATTTTTCTTGGAGCTAAGATGAGAAAACACGAACAGGTACGATAATTCATTCCACATTCGCAAATGTTTAATAGTAACAGTCGTTTGAACCTACTGACATATTATACAAGCGAATTCTGGATTTAATTGGCGCCAAGATAAAACTCTCATCCGTCGGCTATTCTATCCACGAAGCATGTATCATTTTACCCTTTCAAACAATATGAATTCATATTCTTCATTCTTTTTGTTGATTGATTTATTAATTAAGAACATGTATATCAATTAAACTTTATTTATTTATATTTGTTTATTGACAGAATCTTCACTGATTTACATGATTGCTGTTGGTTCTGTTATTGTGGTGGTTCTAATCACCACAGCAGTTATATGTGTATGTAAGAAATGGCGACATTCAAAGCCTTTGGATATAGTCCAAGTGGAGGAAAATTTGAACGCTGTTCAAACCCAGGTTACACCCAGGGGCCGATATCTAACTATTGTAGAGGGATCTTCACATGCGTCATTTCTTGTGATCGAACTTCCAACATAATTGCCACAGAAAAAAGTTGTTTCCAATTCAAATGAGAAATCACAATGTTGATTGATTATCTGAAAATTGATCAAATAATTCATAGATGTCTACAAAGTGTCCTTATTCGTGTCATTTAAAAATTAGTATGGCCTCTACAGGACAAATGGTTTCTACTTACTAGCCTGAAATTTCAAAAACGTTTTTCTAATCATTCTATGAACATGATGAGTTCCGCTAAGTTCCGGAAACAGTCAATTTCAGAAGCATACCATTCTTCGATTCAATTAGTAACTTCACCTTATGCCCATAAATTTCTTTTCGAAAATTTGAAAATTTTTTTTTATCAGATTATGTACTCTTATGCCGTCACTACCAATTATTTACAGCTGTGGAGTTTAAATATTAACTACCAGACAAAACTGGACTTTTCAAAAGAAACCATTAAATTCGAATGTAAAATTCGTTACAGCGTGTTAGAAGTTGATATTTTCCCCAAACTGTTTGCTCATGTTTATTGAATATTTTGAAATAACAGATGACTTTGCAGTGTTTACACATAATTCTGGTCACCAATTGATAGTGCCACCAAACCTGAATAAATACGAGTAGTATATCAGGGGCATTTCGTTTAAAACACTGAATTATTGAATTCTGGAAAAATTTTGAAATCTAGACTTCAACTGTTCCTCTTGTTGATGAAAGTAATAGATATAACTGCCTTATTTTATGGTTTGATTTCACAATTAATTACTCACCCTTTGTTTAGTATTTCAGCTGGACATTAAACACATGTATTCACATGCCTAACCCTTATCCATGCATGCATGGCTAACCCTTAGTCACAACTTTATTCCAAATAAATTTTACATAACTAACCCTTAGCCATGCATGCATGGCTAACCCTTAGTCCGAACTTTTTTCCAAAAATATTCTACATGACTAACCCTTAGTCAGAACTTTTTTTCCAATACACATTACATAACTAACCCTTAGTCATGCATGCATGGCTAACCCTTAGTCGTATTTTTCCCAAATACATTTCACTATCTGGATAACCCTTAGTCACAACTTTTCCAATAAATAAGGCCATTTTTGTAATTACTTGGATTACGGGAATTTCATTAAAAAAAAAAAAAAAACTTACACAAAGATTCTGAATTCTGACAGATGCCGATATAACGATGTTATTCATTGGTCAGTTGATTTTAGTATGACCAATCATAAATTCCAATACATAATCAACGGGAAATGCAACAAAGAAGTGTTTCCTTCAACTCGCACTAAAACAGGCTCGTTTTCATGTGAATTTTAATCAAACTCTGTTATTTTCTAGCATTTTTTTGTTTTTGTTTTTGCCAAGGATCATAAATTGCCGACGGGTAGCGGAATTAAAAAAAAATGGGGGGGGGGGGGGGTTCAAAAATTCTCCGTGGCGGATCCGTAATCCAAGTAATTAAAAAAATGGCCTAACCTAGTTTTTTTCCAAACTGCATATACATGTAAAACCATTAGCCATGCGAACATACCGAAACTATCAGTCAGGGTCATTTCCACACATTTGTTGTTCTATCTTTAATAACAAGGGGATGCATAATTTGAAGTGTCTTCTTTTTACACTAGTACAATAGAAAGTTGCAGCCTTACTCTCTATTGGACGTTTTAGTGATCTCAAATAACAGGACAAGGTTCATTTCTCGTCGATCGAAACGAATTACATACTGAGATGTAGAATGCCCATGAGGCAAAGATCCAAATAAAAATAAAACCTGGTATCGAGAATTATCAGTAGTCTTCAACAATGCACTAATACTAAATCCCCTCTCTGAAGTGAGGCAGCCATACACCTAGAGGTCACCCTAGTCTTCAATAAAGTGGACACTACTGCATCGAGTGCACCCTGAGTTAAAAGAACACAATGTGTATATATTAGTGAACGCAATTCAATATCCGTTTATATGTGCTGTTTTAAAACTCTTGAGTCTAAATGGTGTGAGAATGGTGTATTATTGGCCATAGTATTCTTAACTTGGGACAGGCACAATAAATATTGGTATATTTTAACCTGTTTACTTTCTGAACAACCCTCTCACTTATTTTAATGTCCACTGAAAGGCTTTCTGTCCATTGCACTGACCAAGAAAGTCATTCGCTTCATTTTGGCAGTAAAAACAACAATAACTGAATTTTTAATTTCTCAAGCTTTAATATCATTTAAACATTAAACTGGACTAAAATAATAAGGAAAAAGGCAAACAAAATGTAAATACTTTGTGTTCAATTAGTCATTGACAAATAATTACACGATACTCTTCAAAAGAATAGTGCATGAAAACAGTAACAAGATCAATTCAAAACAATTTATCACATTGTACTTGAAAACAGTAACCAAGATCAATTCCTACCTATTTATCACATTGTACTTGAAAACAGTAACAAGATCAATTCATACCTATTTATCACATTGTACTTGAAAACAGTAACAACATCATTTCCTACCTATTTATCACATTGTGCTTGAAAACAGTAACAACATCAATTCATACCTATTTATCACATTGTGCTTGAAAACAGTAACAACATCAATTCATACCTATTTATCACATTGTACTTGAAAACAGTAACAACATCAATTCATACCTATTTATCACATTGTACTTGAAAACAGTAGCAATCAATTCATACCTATTTATCACATTGTACTTGAAAACAGTAACAAGATCAATTCATACCTATTTATCACATTGTACTTGAAAACTGTAGCAACATCAATTCATACCTATTTATCACATTGTACTTGAAAACAGTAACAACATCAATTTATACCTATTTATCACATTGTACTTAAAAACAGTAGCACTACTGATTTATCACACCGTACTTGAAAACAGTAACAACGTCAATTCCTACCTATTTATCACATTGTACTTGAAAACAGTAGCAATCAATTCATACCTATTTATCGCATTGTATATGAAAACAGTAACAACATCAATTGATGCCTATTTATAACATTGTTTATGAAAACAGTAGCAACATCAATTTCACTTTGACATCTACTCTTGGTCCACATGGTAGGTTGTCTTTTGTTTTTTTTTACAGAATTCAACGAATCTAGTTGATTTACACTTTTTGATATCATATAGAAACATGATTTACTTGCTATAACTGGAAGTACATTATTTTGCACCTATCAAAAACTTTAACTTTGTACCAAAAACATCAATTTCTACATGAAACACAGCACCAGTAACAACAAGCAGAAACATATTTGTACCAAATATTTTTTCATGTAAGTATATCTAAATTCAAATTTCAATATGGTATGTTCTTCCTATTATGCAGTTTTTCTAGAAATGTCAAAATGTGAGAGACTCAGCTAGGTGATAGCATGTTTAGTTAATATTCACCAAATAAAATAGGTGTACTTTGAGTGTTTTGAGTTTGTGATAGCATGGATAAAACATCTTGAGTGTTTAGTTCAGGTTTGAATTTTTTGATACAGGCACTTTCTCTCTATCTGTTTTATCAATTTTCTTATGTGTTTATTAATGAGTTGGTTAGTTAACTCATTGCTAAACACCTCCCAATCAATTTTTATCTCCACCACCACTTTGACATCTACTTTTGGTCTACATGGTAGGTTGTATTTTGCCTTTCTAGAGAATTCAAGAAATCTAGTTTGTTTCACACTTTTGATATCATACAAAAACAAGATTTATTTGCTATAACTGAAAGTACATTATTTTGCACCTATCAATAACTTTGTACCAAAAACCGTCAATTTCTACAGGAACATAGCACCAGCAACAACAAGCAGAAACATATTAATTTTGTACAAAATTTAGTTCCCGTAAGTATATCTAAATTCAAATTTCAATACAGTATGTTCTTTGTATTATGCAGTTTTCCTAGAAATGTCAAAATGTGAGAGACTCAGCTAGGTGATAGCATGTTTAGTTAAGATTCACTAAATAAAACAGGTATATTTTGAGTGTTCTGAATTTGTGATAGCATGGATAGTACAGCTTGAGAGTTTAGTTCAGGTTTGAATTTTTTGATATGGGTACTTTCTCTATCTGTTTTATCAATTTTCTTTTGTGTTTATTAATGAGTTGGTTAAGTTATTGCTAAGCACCTCCCCATCAATTTTTATCTCCACTTCCACTTGGCATCTACTTTTGGTCCACATGGTAGGTTGTCTTTTGCCTTTTTATAGAATTCAACAAATCTAGTTGGTTTTACACTTTTTGATATCATATAGAAACATGATTTACTTGCTATAACTGGAAGCACATATTTTGCACCTATCAAAAACTTAAACTTTGTACCAAAAATGTCAATTTCTACATGAAACACTGCACCAGTAACAACAAGCAGAAACATATTTGTACGAAATTAGTTCCCATAAGTATATCTGAATTCAATTTCAATATGGTATGTTCTTCCTATTATGCAGTTTTTCTAGAAATGCAAAAATGTGATAGTCTCAGCTAGATGACAGTATGTTTAGATAATATTCACTTAATCCATTTATCACTTCACGAATCAGGAAATTTACTAAAGAGCAAATGATAGGTCACATAGACCTACTTTAAATTGATGCTGCCTTACTACCCAAAATACATCTGTGTATATGATTGATTGATTAATGTTTTACGCCCAAGCAGCACGATTTCGGCTATATCCGGCGGTGAACATGATATAGATGATAAAATGAACATGAAATGATGATGAAATGAAAAATGGGATGGGACACAAGGATAATTGGGTCAAGAAGTTTAGATTGCCACTGGAAAAAGGGTAGAGTGGGTAGGGTCTGGAAATTTAGCCTCCTGTAGCAAAGCCGAAGCTCCTACTCCTATTGAATACTACAGCAGTGTTCTTTAACGTGCGAAGAATGTGGGATTTTTCCCAACACAGTGCACCACTATGGTTTGCGGTCAGGTTTTACATATTATGGCCTGACGACCCCAGCATGTACGATGCTAGGGGTACCCCATTCAACCATCTGGGGAATACAACCCAGTTGCGGAATGGGCAGAGAACCCTGACTCCCGGCCAGGGTTCTGAGTGCTTTTTAGTCGCCTTTTACGACAAGCTTAGCAATGCTGCAGGCCTATTCTTTTGACACCCGGGACCTGCACGGGGCTGTGTATAAGTTTACATGATCCTACAACCTACAGTTGCTGAGATATCAACTCAGATTTTAAACTTTACCAAAGTCAATGAGCATGAAATATGGGTCAAAGTGACCTACTTTTGTCTGGATGCTGACCTACCATCCCAGATGGATCAGTGCACAAGTTTAAATGTTCATACAACATATAGATGTTACGATATGAACTCGGACAAATTTAACCAATGTCCATGAAGCATGAAATGCAGGTCAAAGTGACCTATTTTTGCCTGGATGCTGACCTACTATCCGAGATGCATCTGTGTACAAGTTAACACGATCCTACTACTTATAGTTGCTGAAATATGAACTAAGACATTAAACCTAACATAAATCAATGAAGCATAAAATATGAGTCAGTGACCTATTCTGCCTGGATGCTGACCTACCGTTTGAGATGCATCTGTGTACAAGTTTACATGACTGATTGTACACTTATAGTTTCTGAGATATGAGCATGGAATGCCATGGATAGGAACGAGAATATATAGATGCACATGGATGCAGAGGGTACTCAAATAGTTCTCAACTTTCTTGAGCCAAACTAAAAATTATCTCAGCCTTCCTGTTATCTATTGTTTCATTTTATATTTAGTCCCACTAGTTTCAGAAGATACAATTGATGAAATCTTGACTGTCATGACTGTAGGCAAATGTTATTACAATAGTCCCACTAGTTTCAGAAGAAACAACTGATGAAATCTAGACTGCTATGACTGTAGGCAAATGTTATTACAATAGTTCCACTAGTTTCAGAAGAAACAATTGATGAAATCTAGACTGCCATGACTGTAGGCAAATGTTATTACAATAGTCCCACTAGTTTCAGAAGAAACAACTGATGAAATGTAGACTGCCATGACTGTAGGCAAATGTTATTACAATAGTCCCTCTGGTTTCAGAAGAAACAACTCATGAAATGTAGACTGCCATGACTGTGGGCAAATGTTATTACAATAGTCCCTCTAGTTTCAGAAGAAACAATTGATGAAATATGACTAGGCATATGTTACTACAATAGTCGCACTAGTTTCAGAAGAAACAACTGATAAAATCTAAACTGCCATGACTGTAGACAAATGCTATTACAATAGTCCCACTAGTTTCAGAAGAAACAACTGATAAAATCTAGACTGCCATGACTGTAGGCAAATATTATTACAATAGTCCTACTAGTTTCAAAAGAAAAAAAATGATAAAATCTATCTAGACTGCTATGACTGTAGGCAAATGTTATTACAATAATCCCATTAGTTTCTGAAGAAACAATTGATGAAATTTAGACTGCAATGACTGTAGGCAAATGTTATTACAATAATCCCACTAGTTTCAGAAGATACAATTGATAAAAATCTGGACTGTCATGACTGTAGGCATATGTTATTACAATAGTCCCATAGTTTCAGAAAGGATTTTCTGCTGCCACCTCCTACTTCCTCTTTTTCCCAATGATCACCTGAAATAAAAATACAATAATCTAAAAGTGGAAAACTGTGTCCAAAGGACAGGTATGCCCATCATAGACAAAAGTTGCACACGCAATACAACTTGTCGTACTGAAGCTGCATACCACATTTACAATCACTTCAAGGAGAGTTTCCAAATTTAAGGTGACAAAAGATTTATGTGCATATACAGACAGAGCGCAATATGATACGACCGCAGCATGTCGACCAGGAAAATTTGAATAAGAGTGTACTAAAAGTGAATGTGGACACAATTTTGAGCTCGACAAAGTAATTTGCTGGACACAAAAATGGCTGCAAAATTGTAAAATTCACTGTCTTTTCCTACATGTACTCATCATAACAAATGCTATGATAAAAAAAGTTTGTCAAAATCAAGTTTGTAATTAAAAAAAAGTTACGATTAAGGGCATTAGCCACTTTTAATCCTTTGTATCTTGGAATCAGTAAAAGGAACATAAAATCTGTTGAAATACTACCAAAAGCTCCTGAAAAGAGAAACCCAAATAAAGAATTCCCATCAGTAGCAGATCTCACAAAATAAAGTGTTATTCCTAAATTTTCCATTCTCCAGTGTACTTTGAGTGAACAGACAATAAATAAAATGATTCTTCCCCTTTATTGTACTAGCATATAATTAATAAATATTCCTATTGTTTCTATAGCCCAATAACACTTGAAATACAGAGATGTGGAATAAATGTCCATGAGACCACTTTCCATCAAATACTGGGATATGAAATTAATGACCATATTATAATTCAATAATCAAGAAATAACAATTAAATTAAATCCTACACTTACAGGTTGGATAGGGTCATCCTCATCTGACACCTCAATGTCACATTCCTCTGAATTGTGCTCCTTGGATATACATGTACTAGTTGTTATTTTTTCTTTAAAAGCAGATCTTACATCAAATGCTTCTTGTTCAATGTCTGAAAATTAATTATTCAAAACTTTAATACAGAAATTACATTGACGGTCATTTGTTCTGAGCCCCCTAAACTTGGTAAGAACTTTTGTATATGATTTGTTTTCCGCAACAAATTGTTGTTCACATGAACATTCTGCGTAATGTCATCAGTCACCTGTGATCTGTTTTTGGTTGGCAAAAAAATCCCCACTGATGCATGGAATATCAACTTAAAATTATGATAGCTTTTTTTTTTCAAGATAATTAAAAGATTCTTTTGGTTCCTAAAATTGTAAATAAAACCTAGTTTAATAGGATATTTTTAGATAAATATTCAGTAATTTAGGTTATGAAAAATAAGTTTAATTGACATTTTATTACAAAAAACAGTGGCATATATTTAAAAATTCACTGAAAATTTATTTTTCAAGTAACAGAAATATAAATTGACAGATAAATATGAATTTATTTATTTTAAAGAAATAATTTACAGAACCAAAATTGGATGAGAAATAACATACAGTTTTAAAAATTGGGATTTATATAATCCTGTAAACTGGTATCTGTTATTTGTGTTGTTATTTGCCAACCAATTTGACCCTTAATGAGATGCAAATTAGTGAATATGACATCACTAACTAGATTAGCGAACACTCCTATACTTGCTTGCTATATAATTTTGTTTTGTTGCAATATGTCCTACAAATAATGCAGTGCTTTATTTTCTACGACAAATTGTAGGTAACCTAAGACAAATCATAGAGTGTACAGGTTTGTCATACGAAACAAAAAACAATTAATACAAATTGTATAGGACAAATCATATGCAAAAAAAAAAATGTACTGTTTATATTGAGCTTAAGAATGGAAAATGTGATGCTCTGTTTCAGAAATGATTTGTGAATTACCATTCTCTATTGTAATTTTATTATGGGTTAGCATTTTATTTGGGAATATTTTACCCCAAGTGATAGTGAGCGGTTAAATATATCCATTCAAGGACCATCCATGCAATGTTTGCTTTAAATTGGTTTACTGGTTTCAAGAAACGAAAATTTTTAAACATTTTCCCATAGAGTCCTATGTTAAAACTATGTCCGCTGATGGTGGCCATTTTAAATCAGTAAAAAAAAACAAATAGTTTTTAGAGGACCTCCCAAGGACTATCCATGCGAAGTTTGCTTAGAATTGGTTCACTTGTTTAAGAGGAGAAAATATTTAAACATTTTTCATTAGGGTCCCATGTTAAAACTATGTCCGCTGATGGCGGCCATGTTGAATTTCTGACTGGTACAAAAAAAAAACTTTTGTAGAGGTCCATCCAAGGACCATTCATGCAATGTTTGCTTTAAATTGGTTTACTGATTTCAGAGGAGAAAATCTTCTAACATTTTCCCATAGGGTCCTATGATAAAGCTATGTCCGCTGATGGCGGCCATCTTGAATTTCTGATCGGTACAAAAAACATAACTTTTGTAGAGGTCCATCCAAGGACCATTCATGTAATGTTTGCTTTAAATTGGTTTATTGGTTTCAGAGGAGAATATATTTGAACATTTTCCCATAGGGTCCTATATGAAAACTTTATCCGCTGATGGCGGCCATCTTGAATTTCCGATTAGCACAAAAAACATAACTTTTATAGAGGCCCATCCAATGATCACTCATGCAACAAATCAGTTCAATTGGCCATGTGGTTTCTGACAAGAAGAGCTTTAAAGGTTTATCCAATTTGAACAAGTTATCTGCCCTTTCAGGCCATGTTGAATTTCCGATCGACACAAAAAACATAACTTTTGTAGAGCACTATCTACTGAACATCCACGCAAAGTCTGGTTAAAATTAATCAAGTAGTTTCAGAGAAGATCAAAATGCGAAAAGCTAACGACGACGGAGAGTCAGGTGAGCTAAATACTACTAGACTGGAATGGAAGAGACTAGTACTATCCCAGGTTGGTAATCTTGATGGTTCAGTCATTCTGTATTGGTTCCCGAGCTTGCTTTCAGTATAACCATGTTAACAGCAAGCACTCCTTCAGATGGTTCTGTTTTTTATTTTAATGTTTCTATGCCATCATACTGTTTGGTAGTTTTGTTGTTACCCTTATCCACATGAGTTGGAAATTTTGAAGAATGATTTTTTACAGTACATTTTTATTTTTTTGCCCTAAGGCCACATTTAGGGGGAGGGTTTGACGTCAATAAAACTAGTTTAACTGTGTGTGCTGCATTTATATGCATCCTATCCTTAGTCAGGAAAATGTTTGTCATTGGTCATGTTGGTATGTCTGTCTAGTGATATTAAGTTTATTATAGTAAAATAGGTTATTTTGAAGGAATTTATTGATGTGTAAATGCGCCCGACTCACTCACAAACTGAATAAAGTCCGAATGAATAAAGTATACTTGAAGGTTAATCCAGAAAAGCGCTTTGTATGCAGACAATTCATCTTTGGATGATTATTTACAATATTTATCTGGTATGGGTTGACTGTCTTTTTGACATATATCACAGATTCTTTTTTCGAGTAAACATTGTACAATTGATTTCACATGTTATGATTTCAAATTATTAGAGTAGATTTTACTTTTTTGCAGATAAATTAAATGCAGGATAAAAACTAAAATTTCCCTGCTATACAGTCAAAACACAACCATCGAGATGTGATCTGATATTTGGTCACAAGCTCAGAAATCCTAATAATGAATCCTGAGGTTGTCCCACTTTAAAAATGATGTCCGGCCAGTGTGTTTCAATATAATTCCAATCTTGCATTTTCTCTGCATTTCTATTGGTCAGCACCATGACAACAAAAAAGTTTACACATCAAAAAATCCATTTCATGATGTCACAAGTAAGAATTTGTAGGTCGCAAAAATATTTCCCTTTCTGATTCCATATTCTGATGTGAAATTTTTTTTATGAATTTTATTGGAAGGACTTTATGTGATGTTTGTGAGTGAAATGCTGAGTTTACACATCAATAAATTCCATTAAAATAACCTTTTTTACTTTATTGCTATAGTAAATTTCAAAATTTTATTGAGACCAAGCAGGAAAGGTAGAGTATGGAACTCTGAATTCTGAGATATGAGGAACTCTGAAGCTTCATACATGTATACCTATATGAAGCTTGTGACCAAATATCTGATTTATACCATATCTGCTGAGCTAGGATTCAAAGTGATCACTTGTTAAAAAAAACATACCTGTACTTTCCATAGAACTAATAAAATCATTCCACCATTTGTAGTCTTCATCCTTTTTAAAGTATTGTCTTGCTTTGGTAATATCAGCTGACAGTCTTTTTGCATCAATTTTGTCATATGAAGGTTTGATGGGTCTGACAGATGTTGGTATTTCCATCAAGAGAGGGTTTTCTGTTTCATTCCATTTCTAGATAAAATTACATGAAAATTTGAATAGTGCAAAAATTTAAATATTGCACATTAAAAAAAGGATGAAATATGAGGTTAAACTTCCTAATGATACCCCTGCTCTTCAAATGTGTGCAAACAGGAAGTAGTAATCTGACAGGTAGAATATAAATGTTTGACAATATGGAATACCTATATGAAGCTTATGACAAAAATTTGCCTTTTAAGGTGCTTTATGTTTGATTATATATAAACTTCAGCTGTATTTGTCTATTATACATATTTCCTTGTAAACACCAAAATCAGGTTCAGTTAACCAGTTTTTAGGGTGCTTCCAAACATGCCAGTATTATGGAGTTTCGAATCTTTTTTGCATAGTTTACCACTGTTCCACATGCAGCTTACATTTAATTGCAGGATAAAAACAATACATGTACATTGCCTAAAAATATCAAATCGATTTGTACTCACTACAAAACAGTAACAATCCCTCGTACAGTCTATTTAATAGTACATCTTAGTGAGCTGATGTTTTTTTAATATTAAATGAGCTACAATGTAGCTATTATAGTTTTTGGGGTAAATGACAAAATCAAATCAAATTTTCAGAAATCTGCAAATATCGGGCCATTAATCAATATGGGTTGTAAGATTTTTTTGTAAAGTTATATTTGTATAAGCCAAAAACAGTGATTTCACCCTGTGTTCCATATCAGTAATGGCAGCCATGTTTGCAAAATACATGTATTGATAGATATCACTTGTTCATGAGCTAACAATGATTTGTTGAAACCTATTATAAGGACGCAGCTTTGGTCCAAGTAATGGTTTTGTCTGAAGGAGGTCGATTATATTAGATGATCATCATTTTCTCATTTAATCTCACCTTGTCAGTTGACCATTTTTTCCACCAAATCTTTGCTTTGCCAGTTTCGTCCTTTTTAATTTTAAATACATGTGGTCTAGAATGGCCAGAAATATTATTAAGCTTTAAGGCGTCTATAAAGCTGTATACTGTGGTTGTCTTAACAGCTGAAAAATAAAATCGTCTTGAAATAAAAACACCATAAAATTAAAATGTTTGACCATTAACAGCTTAGTATGACCACATTAGACAACAGACATGATGTTATGGCAATAGGTCATATGGGCTTCAGGCACTAAAAAGTTGATATTTCTGGTGACCCACTTTGGACACCTATAACTATATGCATTGTTTAGCAGAATTTTTCTAGATGAATGATGCTGTGAAATTTATCAATTATTACAGCAATAAAGGTTATTTTTAAAGAATTTATAGCTGTGTAAAATCTTTTCTCTCATACAATGAATGCAGAGGATGTTATGAAATGTATAAACATTTCTATTTGTGTAATTTCTGACTAATGAAATGGATTTTGATAATATTGACAATAAGTGGATCTTTTTTAAGTAATTTCTGTATAATTATAGGCCCAGGAGACTTTTATTGCTCACAGGGTATGCTTTTTTACATACAAGAGTGGACACACTGAATGTCTTGCCTAAGTCACATGTGGACTAAGTATAAATGTTGTCCCACTTTACAGTGTGTAAAACGTAAAAATGTCATGCAAGTCACTCAAGCATAAAATTGAGGTCAAGGCCAGATTACGGATGTCAGACTGGCATAAACCCACATAGAAGTATCTATAGACCAAATATGTTAGGTCTAGGTATTACAGTTGCCAAGAAATGCACTTAAGGGAGTTTGCTGCTGAAGTTCAAAATAATTACATTTTCCTAAACTGATTATTTTTCACAAGTTAATGTGCATTACTTTAAAATTA
>JAOXYJ010278401.1:0-16124 GCA_028566555.1 Lithophaga nigra | reverse complement strand
AAAAAAAACCACAGCCCCCCCCCCTCCTGAAGTTAAATGGTCGGTCCCTTAAGGCTCTCTATCTGATATATTACATTTAATTGCCTTTAATGTTGTGAAGGAAAAGAATAGAATCAGATAAGGAAATAATATTGATGTTGATTTAAAAACCATACATATTCAATTTTGACAAAACAAAAGACAGTAAAGTAGAAACAGCGTATACAGAATAAAATATTTTATCATGTTGGTTTTACCAATCAAGAAAATTGTAATTATAATACAAAGGAGATCAGTAAAATAAAGATTTATAACCTGATTACGCTGTGATCAAGTTACAAAAGAACAAAACCGTTCGACGTTAGCCTATATATATTGATAAGGTTTCCCACTAAGTATATTTTTTAAAACGCATCTTGTTTCCCCTTAATTTAATATAGTTCATTCATAAATATACATATGATACGTAGTATATAGTATGAAAGTTCAAGGGCTACTACTCACAGTAACTTACGTCCTGTCAGAACTCGCGTAACTGTCACTGCAAAGACGTAACTTGAAAATATGACACAAGATAAGAAAACAATCTTTAAGATAAATCAACCCGTCTCATTCTTTCACCCATTTCTTTGCTAATTTTAACATTAGCGTCGACGGTAATTTTGAAAATAATTTGTCCATAGTTTACAGGGAATCGCTGTCTGTAAGCATTAAAAATTTCTGCTGTTATTTTAGTTTCTGTTAACTGATGCTTCCAAAACTTAGAACAATATTTCCTGAATCAAAGTATAGGACAGGTTTAATTATGGAGGTTTTCATATGACTTGTACTGTTTTAGAAATCAGATGACAAGAAAAGGCCAAATTGAACAAATTTGGAATGTTTTCTTTGGATCCACTTTCAGTAAATTGTTGACAAATAAAATTGTGGATGGGCAGAGAAAAGATGGTAGTCATCTTGTGTAATTATCTATAGTTTTCATCGTATTGATTGAAAACTTGTGCACAGCTGATGGAGACACATCAAGGTGTACTGAACAGATTTTTTTATCAAAATTTATTAACCTCGCCCTTTTTTCCTGTATAATACAGGTATCTATTTTGTGTAGTCATGCATTTTCAATATGTTTTTCTCAGCAATTGCATATCACAGCTTCTTTGATGTACATATGCAATGTTTTACTCATACGTCATCACATTTCAACTTCTTGTTGCATCCTGGCCCTTTCTATTCCCAGATTGATGTTTACTATTCCCTCTGTCTGTCATCCACTTGCCAGTTTAAACAAAAAATGTCACAGGAACAATCCTTGGATGGTCCTTTTTCCAAAACTGCCAGACAAGCAATATGGTTGCCATTTCTTAAAATAGAAGAAAATCATGTAAATATCTCCTTTCTGAAACTGCTTGACTAATTTGAAGCAAAAGTTACAGGAGCGATCCTTGAATGGTCCTGTAGCCAATAACTGTGTTGGCTAACAAAGATGGCCACTATTACTAAAAACAGAAAATACAACATAAAATCACATAAAATTGCTCAGCCAGTATGAACCAAATGTGACATGGATCCTTGAATGGTCCTCTTTCAAAACTGTATTTAATGATTCCTTTAATAATCAAGATTGTCACCGCTACTTAAAATAGAAAATATCACAATCATCTTGTCTAAAATGCTGGGCTAATTTGAATTTAATCTACATGTAGTCCAATGAGCCAATTTGAACCAAAAATTACAGGCAGAACTGCAGATTAGTACTGTTTTAAAATTATATCTGATACTCTTGCACACCATCCAAGAAAGCAACTAGAAATTTGATAAAAAAAATACTTCTTCACTTAACCTTCTGGGCTAATTTAAAGCAAAGGTGACAGGGAATACCGCAGACTGTGCATTAAATTTGCGTGGATTGGCATTACAATTGTCGAAAAAAAATTTCACATTTGCACGAAAACCATCATTACATTTGCGCGAATTTTTTACCTTACATTTTACCTGTAATTTTTAACAGTAACACTGTAAAATACTTATTATTTTACCAGGCTATACCTAATTAACAGTCTGTAATTTTTATAGCTTTGCTACATGTGCAATATGTAGCTTTGAAGGGAAAATTTTCACTGAAAATATACAAGAGATGTCGCTGTAAAGGAAAAACAAAAATCTTCAGTCCGCAGAACTACAGGTAGAAATGTGATAATATTAGGCATTAACAAAAGCTTTTATTTGGAGATTTGAATTACATCATAAAGTCTTTGATGCCCATTAGGTCCGAAGTTACCAAATGTGTGTTTTTCATGCCTTTCCGAATTCCCGTATGTTCGTCACCATAGAAAATAGTATAACAATGATCCTATAGAAATGCATTTTTGAGAAACATTGGGAAAATTAAACTTCAGTTGTTTATATAATTGATTATTTGATGACCGTTCATCAAGTTATGTTTTTATGCTGATCGGGTTTCCAGAAGAA
Source organism: Lithophaga nigra (assembly GCA_028566555.1). Taxonomy (NCBI): domain Eukaryota; kingdom Metazoa; phylum Mollusca; class Bivalvia; order Mytilida; family Mytilidae; genus Lithophaga; species Lithophaga nigra. Next base: position 13,676 of record JAOXYJ010278401.1, on the reverse strand, counting down.
CGTAATTTAGCATTAACAACTATGAGAAAATATACTCAAGTTTCTGTTTTTCATGCCTATCAATTCCAATATGGTCGCCACTGTTGAACATAGTTTAACATTGGGCTCATGGGTAATGCACCCAGAATTTTTTTCTTGAAAACAACCAAAACTGTTCATGACTGGGTTATCGGTAACCAAATTTTGTTTTTCATGCCAATCAGAATTCTAAGATAGTTGCCACTGAGTGACAATAAACTTTGACAGCTATTGGAAATGTGGATTAAAAATCAATAACACGAATTCTTGAAAATGACAGAGTAAAGTAATTTGAAACTGCTTGTGAATGAACCTTGGATAGTCTTTCACCAAGCTGTGCTTTTCATGCTGATCGAAATTTTAGAGATGGTCAATTCAATTTCTTACTAGCTTTAAGTTCATAACCAACTGAGCAACACTGAGATGAACTTTTTAGTTCGTAACTAAATTCTATGATCAAGTTTCACGGTGTCTGTATGTATAAACCAATTCAGAAAAGTAATTGCATAATGGGAACAGCTTTATCTTCTTTAAGGCATCATTTTATGAGGATGGAACATTAGTGTGTGCATGTGTGTGTGTGTGTGTTATGACAAATATCAACTTCTGAAATTGTTTCCTGACTTAGTGTTTCGTCTGTTCATTACCTGTTCAATCATTTGAGAATCTCTTGCCAGATCTAAGATAAATGTCAAGTTGGATTTTGACAATTTTCACATTGGTCTTTCAGAGATAACTGGGTTTGATTTGAAGTGATGTTTCAGTTTAATAACCAGGATATCTCTTGAAAGAATATCATAAATTTAATAATGTCTTGAAAATACAAGCTGAAGATCAGCCTTGATGATTTGTCCTTCTGTTCCACAAAGTAGTAGGACATGATTTTGCCAATACTTGACAAACAAGTATCGTTCAATATATCTCTTTAGTATCTTTTGATAGATCATATACTGCTACAAATAATAAAAACTAAATGTTTTAGATTGATAAGCACAATACTCAGGAGTTTGTTTTTTGTCGATACTTGTCTAAAAAATCCGATAGTAGACATGTATTGAAACGTAAATACATGAGAGGAACAAGCAGATTTCGAACCCACACTGCATGGTGTTAGGCTTATGCTGGTGAGTCGGCCACCATAAATATTTAGCAACCTAGGCCCCCGTTTGTGGATGTTTCTCTCAAAAACATTTTACCCTATAAGTCGGTACACTATCCAAGATGGTCGCCATGACTAGTATACAAATAGTTGCGATTTTGCAATAAATTTATTTATGACCATTGAGTCAAATAGACCAAAATTAGTACATAAAGTGTTTTGATGGCCTTTTCCAAATAGTTATTTCATAGTCTAGCTTTTATCCAAGATGGTTGCATTTGATTATGCAAATAAGCTAAAATGTCATAACAGATTAATTTTAATATCGTCTTCAAAACCACTATGGCAAATGAATGCAATCTTGGTGAGTCTTGTCCTTTAGTACTCCTCTTCTAACAACTTGGTCCGTTATCAAGATAGCCGTCATGATTATGTAAATTAACAGCGATTTCACAATAAATTCTTTTAAAAATATTTCCGTAGAACCAATGGGCCAAGTGAAACCAGAGTTTGAGTGGTTGAGGTTGCTGACACATCAAGTCTAACACCGCTGTTGTATGTTCGAGTCCTTCCAGCTTCGGTACATGCTTTACGGTTTCAAGATATATATATACCCATGACCAAGAGTTTCACCGGTTCAACTCTGTAACTGTCCAGGCTCATCCCCTTCAGTAAATCTGGTCGTCATGGTAGAGCTGAAAAAAAATGCTGAAAGTGACGATAAATGCCAACAAAAATGCATACCCTGCTTTGATTACTAGTACTTAATGAAGTCAATGAAGAAAAGTAGGGAAAAAACCCGGCAGTCAAAGCAAAAATTTCTATGAGAAGAGAGCATAGCTCGTGTCACAAAAAGAGTACAAGTGATAACTAAACGCGAGTTTCGAACTCTGGTGAACTTATTAAGGATTTTTTGACGGAGTCTTACTCTTTTAGAGGTCAGACTCTTTTTCTCTGTCGAGATATTTTTGATATAAAGGGTCAGGAATCAAATGAGGAATGAGGCTGCAAAGTATAAAACAGACGGAAAGAGCAATGTAAATGTACAAACGGTTGGTAAACATAGGCGCATTTACAGGGGGCGGGGGCCGGGCCCCCTTTTAAGCAGAAAATTGTGTTTCTTAGTACATTTTTCAGATTTTTGACAGCCGCCCCCCTCCTTTACAGGCAAAATTTTCCGACGGGCCCCTCTTATTGAAAATCCTTGATCCGCCACTGGTAAATAGCAACACAAGTCGAAATGAAGTGTAGCAGCTAGCCCATATCCTGTTGTCTATATTCCCTAAATATAGTTTCAAAGTGATATTTCGTACAATGTCCATTTCATTTCCTGTAAAGTCATGGGCTCATTTAGGGACAAAAGCTGAATTTTTATTTATTATTGTGTAAACTGGGTAGTTTTTTTAATCTCATTAAAAATTTATCGCTGGTGTATAATATTAGATCAATGTCTAATGGGGAATGTTCATAGGTTTGGACCCAAAGAAGGGAAGGACAAGAAGAAAAAAGATAGACCCATTATAGTAAGATTCATTTACTATAAAGATCTGAAAATGATACTTGATGCCGGTCCTAAGTTAAAGGGAAAACGCTATGGAATCAATCAGCAGTTTCCAAACGAAATCGAAGAGAGGCGCCGCAAGTTATACCCCGTGATGAAGGCTGCAAAGAGGAATGGTCACAAGACGTCACTGAATCGTGACAAACTGTACATTGACGGGAAATTATATACTGGAGAAACTACAGAAAAAAATACTAATGCAGGTGTGTTGAGCGGTACTCCCCCGAAAGAGACTCGGAGACCTAATAAGCGAGCACGTCGTTCCGGATCATCTACCAGCGACTAGCGCGTAACCGGAGGACAAAGTTACTTACCTGTAAATAAACAATTTATTGTAAATAATGTTGTCTTTGATTTTGATTTGAAAATATTATGCTTAAATGTGTGTGGACTTAAGAAAAGATTAGAATTCCCTGAATTTGTAGAACTTATAACTCAGTATGATATTATATGTTTTCAAGAGAGTAAAACTGATGATCTTGATCAACTTTTTTTACATGGCTATAAATTTGTAATGAAAAATAGATTTAAAGCAGCAAATCGAAAATCAGGTGGATTAGTACTTTGTTACAAAGAAAACTTACAAGATTTTATTAATATTGTCCAAACTGATAGCAAATTTATACAATGGTTCAGGTTATCGTCAAAATTTACGAAACTTGACCAAGATATCTTATTTGGTTCCGTATATGTACCACCTGAAAGTACAAAATATAGCTCCCCTGATGCATTTACAGAAATTGAAAATGAATTTTTAAATTTCACTGTTGATTATAAATACATATGCCTTGCTGGAGATTTCAATAGTCGGACAAGTACTGAGTTAGATTACATTATTATTGATGATGATATTATTGATGAAAATGTAGATTTGTCTGATATAATAACAAACGATGTATATAAGTTGAATGAAAATGTATTACAGACAAGAAATAGTAAAGACAAAGTGAAAAATAATTATGGTAAGCTTTTACTAGACTTTTGTAAGTTTAATAATATGTTTATTATTAATGGTAGAATAGGAGAAAATATAGGTGGCAAGTTAACTAGTAAAAACTCTGCTGTTGTCGATTATTTTATTGGTAGTGCAGACTTCATTAATTTAGTGGCAAACAATAACGTACTAGATTTTTGTAGTTTATATTCAGATATACATTGTCCACTTGATATTTGTATGAATATTAAGAAAACGAATGAAAGAAATCAAAGCAATAAAGTAAAGTCGAAACAGGATGAGAAAATTCGGCATTGGGATGGGGATAGATTAAATGAATTTAGACAGAATTTAGATCAAGAAAAGATAAACAGTTGAAATGTATCATAGAGTCGTCAGAACGTGGTCAAATCGATGTAAATAGTATTGTTGAAAAAATAGCTGATCTTTTTATTGAAACTGCAAAAAACACTTTTGGAACTTACACACCAAAAAAAATTAATAATAGGTCTAAAAGCTCAAAACCTTGGTTCAATAATGAGTGTAAAAATTTTAGAAAAAAATTTAGAAAACACAGAAGACTTTATAAAAAGAATAGGAGTTTTGAAAACTTGGAAAACAAAAGACAAAGCGAGAAGGCATATAAGAAAGTTTTGGATAAAAATTTGAAAAAATATAGAAAACAGATGAGAAATAAAATGAAGAATTTAAAAACGAAGAATCCAAAAGAATACTGGAAAATTCTAAATAGCGGAACAAAGCAAAACCAACCGAATATACCAATAGAAGTACTCTATGACTTCTTCAAAAATTTGAATTCAGCAGACACTGTAACTAATGATAATATACCATTATTTCCTGAAGAAAATATAGATATTAATGAAATGTTGAATTCTTACATTACAGAAGAGGAAATTAGGAGATGTATTTCCAATTTAAAAAATAATAAGTCCAGTGGGGATGACAGAATAGTAAATGAATATATTAAAGGGTCGGCTGATCTTTTAATACCTATTTATACAAAACTATTTAATTTAATTTTCGACACAGGAATTATTCCTGAATCTTGGCTATTTGGTAATATATGCCCAATTTATAAGGGAAAGGGGGACTGTCTAGATCCGAATAATTTTAGACCTATCACTGTTTTGAGTTGTTTTGGGAAGTTATTTACGTCTGTTTTAAATGACAGACTCACTATTTTTTTCGAAGAGTTTTACATTATTTATAATAATCAGAGTGGGTTTAGAAAGAAGCATTCGACAATTGATAATATCTTCGCTCTACACATTATTTTTGAATTTTTAAAAAACAAGCGAAAGAAACTTTTCTGTGCCTTTGTAGACTTTACCAAGGCATTTGATTTTGTGTGGAGAAATGGGTTATGGTATAAACTACTGTTAAACAATATAAATGGCAAAATATATAATGTGATTGTAAATATGTATAATAATATTAAATCTCGTGTTAAATATAATGGTAATAACTCTGATTTTTTTCCTTGTAAAATTGGTGTAAGACAAGGAGAGAATTTATCTCCCTTGTTATTTAGTTTATATTTAAATGACTTAACAGATTTTCTTATTTCTAAAAATATAGATGGTTTATCAAGCATATCTGAAAGTTTTCAAAATGAAATTGACGTTTTCATTAAGCTTTTCGTCTTATTATATGCTGACGATACAGTTTTAATGGCAGAATCAAAGGAAGACCTTCAGCGTCAACTTGATTTCTTTGGTGAATATTGTGATATCTGGAAACTTAGTGTAAATGTTTCTAAAACTAAGATTGTTATCTTTTCTTTGGGAAGAATTCCGCATAATATGAAATTTAATTTCAAGGGAGAAGATCTGGAAATTGTTAATGAGTTTAGCTATCTTGGTTTATTATTCTCAAGATCTGGGTCTTTTTACAAAACAAAGAAGAAGTTGGTAGAGAAGGCCACTAAGGCTATGTATAGTGTTTTGAAAAAGGGTAGACTCCATAACTTATCTTTCCAGTGTCAAATGAATCTGTTTGATAAAATTGTTAAACCTGTATTACTTTATGGGTGCGAGGTATGGGGACATGAAAAGAATGAGATTATCGAACAGGTCCATTTGAAATTTTTAAAACTGTTATTTCATATGAAAAAATCAACTCCAAACTGTATGGTGTATGGAGAATCAGGACGTTATCCTATAGATATTGATATAAAATGTAGAATGATATCATACTGGTGTAAACTTTTGAATAATGACAATATCAAGTTATCGTCTCTTATTTATAAATTATCATATTTTAATTATAATGTGAAAAATTTCAATTTTCGTTGGATAAGTTATGTAAAAAATATTCTAGATACTTGTGGTTTTTCTAATATTTTTCAACTTCAGAATGGTAGTTTTTCGAACTGGCTTGTATCTAGTCTAAAAATGAGATTAATAGACCAATTCAAACAATCATGGAAATCAACTATTGAAACTCATCAAAATGTTTTATTTACAGATTATTTAAAGATAACTTCGTTTGAGAATTATTTCAACATCCTTGATGATAGGGATGCTTATACCCTCTGCTGATTTAGAACACTCAACCATTCATTACCCGTTGAAAAAGGGAGATGGTATAATATTGAGAGAGCTGATAGAAAATATAGTCATTGTAATAAGAATGAAGTTGGAGATGAGTACCACTAGATAATGGAGTGTCCTGGGTTTGCAGAGGGCAGAAAGCAATTTTTGTCCAAATATTACATAGTCAGACCAAATATTTTAAAATTTAGTTCACTGTTTAACAGTAATTAAATTTCAGTGCTGAAAAAAACTGTGTAAATTTATTAGAATTATAAATCATAATGTTTGTCCTCCGGGATAAGGATAAGTTACATCCATAAATCTTTTATATTTTGTTTATGCTATTTTCATTTATAGTACACCTTTACGTTACATTCATGAACATTATTACTGTGTCTTGTATGAGTTGATGATTGCATATTCTCTGCACCTTTGTGTTTATTGGTTGTTGAGAATAAAGTATCTTGTCTTGTCTTGTCATTACAAAAGAGATACAAAACTCCTTTCATCTATAATGTATAGTTTGGAATCCACTATGTTCATTTTCTTCTATTTCCAAGCTAATCTCCGTTTCGCATCCTATATATGATGATTTGATCATCGCATGCATTTATTAAAATTTACTTAAATTTCAGTTTTTGACTGAAGGTCAACAAGAACTGTATATTTGCAATGGCACTCTGTGTTGAACTAAACAGCTTCAGGAGAAACTATTTTGAACATTTTTCATTATATGTAAACGCGAGTTATTTTCGGCGCTTTAAAGGTCATTAATGGATTAGCCCACTGTGGAAATGACCTCACCTGAGGATTATTTGCGCTGCCGGTTTTATCAATAAATTAGTTGTTGTGATGCTACCAGTATGGCTACTCGTGTGAAAAAAAAGTAAAATAAATTTCAAAATGGCAAAATCATCGTTGCTTACTTCTAGAGAACTTCAGATGATTAGAAATTGAAATAAATATTTCAATAATGTTAGAATATCACATTTTTATAATAGTTGGGCAAAAAACCTTGTTGCAGTTTTGGGTTTGCCTTTGAGTGCTAAACGACCATGGTGATTCAAAAACTATGTTGATGGGGAAGTAGAGAAGATAGTAAAGCTTGAAAAATTAGAGCTGACTATGGGAGTGATTAGAAGGAGGATAATACGCTGTTTCAGGGAAAAGGAAACTGTTACGATCGATTATTTAGTTGAAATTTTTAAATTCTGAGACAGAAGACACCCAATTTAGAAGCCATCTGTCAAGAGGGCCCTTCAAATCAATGGATTTCAGCTCTTAGGGAAACTAGGGATGACATAAAGATGTTTGAAAGGAATGATGTCACAGCATTAAGATATGTATTCCTAAAATTCATTAAAATATACACAAGAAATAGTTCACGTTGACCAAACATGGGTGAACGAAAAAGAATCTTCGCTGAAGAAATGGATTAGTCTGGATGGCGCGAGTAACCCTCTTCCAAGTGGGAAGGGGAAGCACCTAATCGTTTTGCATGCTGGGTCCGAATCGGGGACTACTGAAGAACGTGTACCCTTAAATTTGAAGTCAAAAAGGGGAGAGGGATTATCATACAGAAATAAATTTAACGGTCTTTCTGGACTGTTTGGTTGGTTCATGCCTTTGATGCGTGATTATACTAGACAATACTATTTACCAAATAAAATAACAGAAGAATCCCAGAGCCATGACTCCAGTCACAGAAAGAAAGGAATGATAGGCTAACTTAAATAATAATGTAAATCAGACTCTTTTAAAGTCAGAGATATATGAAATCGTCAAACGACATACACCTTATCAAAATACAATGTACGTGACAGATGATATCGCGATCAAAAGCGGGCATTATGTTTTTCAAACTCCAATTAGGCATTGTGAACTGAATGCCTTAGTTTGGGCCAAAAGGAAAACCAACGTTTTAAAATAAAATAAAAAAAAAACCTTCAAAATTAGAGATGTGAGGATTGTTTAAAATAGAGGCTCACTTGAGCCTATCGCTCACCCGTTAATATAATTGTCCATTATAAAAAAGAGTTGCTTCTAACCAAAATTTCCCATAAACTATGTTCATTGTTAGCAGCCATCTTCTAATAAAACAATGAACATAAAGGACCATACAGTGATCATTTATGAACAGTCCCGGTTTAATTGTCGTTTCAAAGAAGATCTTTAAGATCATTTCCCGTAGGGTCCAATGTTGGACATGAAAATCACCAACTTGGTAAAGGACCATCCAGTGATCATCATGAATAATTCCGATTTAATTGTCTCTGCTGTTTCTAACAAATAAATCTCACTGTTTTTCCCATAGGTTCCAATGTTAAATTACGCCCCGTCGTGGTGGCCATCCTGGATGACGGATCGACTGTTCGGATACATTTTGGAAGAGGAACATCAAAGGACTATATACATGTATATACCAAAACTGCTTTCATTTTGCTCCGTGCTACTGAAGAACATATTTACCCAATTTCAACCAATGAAAGGCCATGGCAGCCATCTTGGATAGAAAATGGGGCTGCCAGATTTAATTCTGAAATGGGACGTTCGAAGGACCATCCATCCAAAGCTGTGTCACAACTGACATAGCGGTCTCAGAGAAGATTAAAATGAAAAGCTAACGACGGAAGAGGACGGATGCTAAATGATGGCAATAGCCGCATATGGTCCTTTGAACCATGCGAGTTAAAAAACAATAAGAGACGTAGATAAAGAGGACTGGGTAAAATCAGTGAAGCATACACGAATATTGAGAAACGGAGTTATGGAGTAGGTGATTGAACCAGTATATATATTTATTTGGTTTTTTTGTGGGGGTGGGCAAATCCGATTTGGATGATGATTCAGAAATTGATTCCGATATCGATTAATAAATTGTTTTGGTAATTTAAATCAAATTAAATTTATATTTAAACAGACAGGTACAGTTGTGTCCAATATTAAAAATAAAAAATAAAAAATGAAATAAATAAAAATAAGAAAAAAAAAGGAAAACCATAAAGATAATGTTTATTTTCTCCATATTGCAATCCTAATCTCCTGTCCATATTTTAACAGCTGACACATGAAATAATTGAAAATGTCGAACTCCAATGTACGTAATTTATTTCATATCTAATCCTCGTGAAGGACGGACCTATAGCAAACATTAATACCCTGTAACCTCATATTGTGAACCGTGTGCAGATATATAATTGCAAATGATCTCAAATAACGTTTTTCAAATTATTTACCATTGCAAAATTCGTAACTGCATACGATTACATGAAATCGTTAGAGGTAAATCACAGATTGCATATAATAATGAAAAGTATTTAAAAAAAAATAAATGCAAAAATGAGAAGTTTCGAAAGAAACATATTTGAAAGAGCGGTCAGAAACACAATCTTCATAGAAACACATGCTGCGTTAATTTGTTTATGAAAACAAAATGGGGTTAAAAACCTACCTCTATTGAAAGCACTCACACACAGACGAGAGAGAAACGGCCTGATTTATTGCAAATTAGTCTCTGCCTTTTGTACGTGAATTTCACTTCGACATAAAATAGAATGTAGTGCCGTCTCACGAAGTCTTGCATTCGGATATATTTCCCATTTTTCACAACAAATGACCGCTGAATTTCCTAAATGCACAAGTACATGTAGTCCTGTACTGAAGCAAATAATCGGAATCTGGTTTGAAATGGATATTCGTTTTTAATCACAAACATCAATTTAAAAAAACAACTGAAAAACAGAATAGGAGGTGCACAATGACATTATTCATAATGCTTCTGTGAAAGTTTCATGAATTTCTCTTTGCTGATTTAGGGGTAGTTACAGATACAAGATAGGTACCCCATGCTGGACAGACTAAGTTCATGTTTTGCTACGGGAAAAGTAAAAAAAAATCATTTTGATTGAAAAGCAAAATAGGAGGTACACAGTGGCATAACGTCATAAAGCTTCTTTGAAAGTTTGATGACATTCCCTGCCATAGTTTAGGAGGCGTTACGAATACAAGATGGGTACCCCATGTTGGACAGACTAAGTCCATGTTTTGCTATGGGAAACCCTAAAAATGATTTTGATTGAAAAACAAAATAAGAATATCCACAATGGCATTATGTCATAAAGCTTCTGTCAAAGTTTTATTAAACTTGGGAGGAATTATGGATACAAGATAGATACCCCTATGTTGGACAGACTAAGCCCATTATTGCTGTGGGAAACTCCAAAAGTCAGTTTGGTTGAAAACCAAAATAGGAGGTGCACATTGGCATTCTGTCATAAAGTTTCTATCAAAGTTTCATTAAATTCTTTTCACTGGTTAAGGAGGAGTTACGGATAAGGGGTTCAGACAGACGAACGGACGAACATCCCCATCACTATATACTCTCGTTGTCACTAGCGGGACTATAACAAACTGCTGTCTTTGCCGATACAAATACACCATGCCATTGCTTTGTCGGTCTATCGTCCGATATTTAATCCCCTGTTTCGTCCAATCTTTAGTTGGAAAGATCCAACACTTAGAAATTTCACCTTGCATGTATGCAGGACGAACTGTAAGGCTTAACATGCAATGGCTTTCATATCAAATTACGTACGGGGTCATTGCTATTACAAATGCAAAATTTCACTTGTGCAGTTATAATTCAGGTAGAAGCATTGATCTATTATTTATAGGAACTGGAACATATTTTAATGGCTACAAATAATACTTTCAGAAATAAACTTCCAAAGCTTTCGTTAAGAATGTACCCATCTCTGTGGTGAATAAATTAGAATACTTAAACTATCTGGCAATGATTATAGACATTATCAAAATCGTAAAAGGGAAATAGAAAAAGAAACACAAACAACTATATATATGAGATATTTATACATATATAACTTTTCAAACGGTTACAGACGACCTCTTTAAACATGTTAAAGGCTACTTCTGAGCTGAAGTTTTCACTTCTTCACTGAAGGAAAATTTATCAAAGTTGTAAACAGTTGATTTGTTTAATGGATTTAACGACAGCAGTTTTCTTCAGCCGCATTGCATATCGTGGCCAGTAGTTTTCTTCAGTCACATTGCATATCGTGGCCAGTAGTTTTCTTCAGTCACATTGCATATCGTGGCCAGTAGTTTTCTTCAGTCACATATTATCATGGCCAGTAGTTTTACTGGTGAAAGAACTGTCAAAATTTTGTTAGGCTGGGAGTTGGGTTGCATCGTCACTTTCAGCAAAGGAGTATAACCACGAAGGGTATATATATCGGCCCTAACAATATTGTATGTAATAGTACAAGGTTTATATTTTTGACTTCCTTAGACATCAACTTTTAGCAATAAAAACATTTTTGAGCATATTTTTTTCACTGGTCATAGTGATATGACCTTCAAAAGTAAGGTCAAATTACAAGTTTATCCAAAATATGCCATTTTCAAACAATTTTGAAGCCGACATTTATATTTTCTGCTAGAAAAGATTGGCCACACTCTTCGACCGAAACTTGTTCAAGGAAAGCGGCCAAAGTTTTCTTGAAGAAAAACTGTAAATTTCTGAAAAAAAAATTGATAGAAAAACCTGAATTTTCATCCAGTAACCCAAAATTATGACGTCATTGTAATGTCGACAGCAAAGTCGTGCGGCGAATTGTGCCATCTTTGTATTTAAGTAAAAGTCTGCCTAAGAATCAGGTAGTGGGGAACACATGCACCAAAAGATCCAAAGTAAACCAAGGTATCTCCGTACTCAAAGCCTCGTATAATTAACTAAATGAATAATGGTTTTCCATTTACATCTAGGTAACAGGAGTAATAAAATACAAAGAAAGCACTAACAAGTTACATGTAGTTACAAGGGGAGAGAACTCTTGGTTTTCTTTAAAATTTAGTGAAAATCTAAAAGAATTTAATTTCATTTTTAGTGAATTACATGATTTATTCACATATTTTTTTTATTTTTGTTGTAATTTATAGCGGTGAAGCAGCAAAATAACATTCATGGTTTATTGGGTTCTTTCTGATCATGTGTAACTGTTATTATTGGCACTGCCTGATTCTCAGATAGATTAATATTTAATAATATCCCAAATTACTATTTTCAGTCAACGGTTCTGTATTTATACAAATTTCAATTTTATCAAATTTTAAGGCCATTTAAGATCCTTGTAAACCTACATGTACCCCTTTTCATGTAAAATTCATGTAGGTGTCTGGACTCCTTAACACATGCAGCTGGATGAGTAGGACTCGAACCTGCGACAGCGGTGTTAAAGCTTGTGCTTATAAGTCAGTGGCGTCAAACACTCGGTCACCCAGGCCACCATCAAGCTTCGGCAAATAAACTGATAAAAGTTCTAATACATAGTACAGGTACGAGTCGAGTGCACCATCAACCTTCGACAAATAAATTGGTGAAAGTTATAACACTTCTTATTGTACGAGTCGAGTGAAGCATAGTTTTTGCGATCGTTGTCATACGCAAACTCACACCTAAAGATGTGGGCTACAGGACCTCTAAAGGTAGATGTGACCAACTACATGTAAACAGACTACCATGATACAGAGACTCACGTTGTAAACATCAAAAATTTTGACTTGATTAATATAAGCGGTCTTGTACAATGCGGACTCCTTTTTTTCAAATTGTGTTTGATTACTCCTTCAATTGCATATAGTTTCAAATCGTGTTCAGTTACTCCCTCAATTTCAATGTAGGGAACTACTATTTCTGTTAGCCGGTATTATAACTTGACCTTTCTCTCACTATCAAAGTAAAATGTGTTAAATTAAAACGTCAGTGAATATCAAAGTTTAGGCAGTATAAAATACGTGACATGTTCAATTGAATTCTCAGCTAATTGTTAATCATTAAATTTGTCAATATAACATAATAATGTTACACCATGTAACACTTGATATCGATCTTTTTCGTTAATTACTATGCACTTAAGACGAAGCCTAGATGTTGACTTCATTTTCTGTGCAAGTCAATTCTTTGTTATCAACACAGTAATAAACACATAAAATGAAAACAACAGTCCGAAATGTCAGAGACTACATGTATAACTGTGTCACATGCTAGAACTTACGATGTTTATGTCAATTTTTTAAGAGAAACGATTGCCGCTTTTGCAATTTATGTTATCTCTAAGTTTATTAAACAGTCTAAAATTATTGCATGTACATAAAGCGATAAATACAACATGTATTACAATGTAAGAATGTACTGTCCAGATTGATATATGAAATTGCATGTAGTATGTGAGTTACAGTGTAACTTCCAGCCGACAAAATTGTGGTCCAGAAATCAGTTATTTTTCTCGCTTTGTATTATAACATAATATCGTCATTAATTAATAATTAAAGCAGTAGGGCCACGAAGGCCTTATTTTGGCCCTAAAAATTAAAGTGTGCCAAACCGTATGAAAAATTTACGAATTAAACTTTAAAATATTTGTATTTAATGAATTAAAGCTAGTTTTGCTTCAAAAGAACATATTACCCTGAAAATGTAGCCTCAAAGAT